>JAAGAY010137527.1:0-19783 GCA_011801015.1 Ardeotis arabs
TTCTTTTTTTTTTTTTTTCAGTGTAGATATTACAGAAACTAGCATATGTTATTACTATAAAGAAATTAGGAAAAAAAAAAAAGCAGCTTAGTTTTGGTTTTGGTTTACTGGGAATTTAAGGATTTCTACAGAATTATTTTTTTTTAGTTTGGAATGCAGGAGAAACAAGAAAATATCGTATCATATATTATTTGAAAAAATGTTTCCAAAACTAGATGTTTTGCTTGAATTTGATCTTTTTCTGAGGTCTATAACAGATGCAAAGTACTTTCAGAACACGAAGCAATCTGAGAACACACAGAAAAATAATTTCAAAATTTCAGAACTAGAGACTTAACTAAATTAGCTTAATTTTACTTTTCTTCTCAAAACAAAACAAACTGCACTGATACTGAGATAGAGGTTTCATTTTTGTAGCATTTGCATCTTTTCATAGAAAACTATGCATGTTTTTATCTCTATTGTATTATGTTATGAACATGCCTCCAATATCTTCTGAAGTTGCTATCCCATGAAGTTGGGTTTTTTTTTTTCTTGAATTTACAGCCCTAAGCATTTCACCATCAAAATTTGTTCCCAGAATGGAGTAAGAAACCTGCAGAAAATGAATGACAAAACGAGGAAGAGACATACGTACATCCCCCTAGAGAATGTGGCTCCCTCATCTGCTATACAAAGCACACGTACAACACACTGACATTGCCATTCCCATTTCAAAATCAATAGATATATACCTGTATCTTCAAGGACATGTGCTGGAACCTCTTCCCTCCTCACATTAGCCCTCATCAAGCTGCTTATGACTGCAAAGATGCCAATCAGTTTCTGAAAGGGGAATTCACTGCGTGCCCATAATAGCTTCACAGGCCAAGTCTGCCAATCAATACAGACATCTTGCCATGCATTTCAGTTGACTCTGTCAATTTATGCTGATACATGGATGAAGCTCACTGACCAAGTCTGTGAAAAGAAATAAGGTGGACTTGTTAAAATAGTGCTTCTTAAAAGCACTTTTGTCTTAGGTAAATGAGATCTTTAATAACCCTGTAATAAATGGATGTTTTAATCAACTGAAAGTCATCCATCTCCTTGGGACCAGCTTGAAGTTTACTGAAAGTCTTGCTTATTAAAGTCTAGAGGCCATCTTCAGAGTCAAAAATTTTTCAATAGTCTACTAAAAATAGAAGCATACAAAATTAAAAGCCTAAATATTGCACTCCTTAAGCCATAGTTACATTATTAACTCTGTATTGAGACTTGGCAAACATTACCACAGGACTGAGCACACTTAAATAGCTGGACAGGCTTACTTCACAAAGATTTTACAAAGCAGCAAAACAGGTGACAAATTTATTTTGCTACTGAAGGGCTTTCTGGCGCTTTTGCAAGGTGAGTAGAAAGTATTCCCCAAGCACAACGTATCAGACACTCATTTGTAAAAGGCTACCGCTTAGCGGTCACTTCATGGGATTAGTATGGGAAAATTAGGTTCAGGGCATATCTGTATATTCTCTTTTTGCTGATCTAGATTTGTTACCATCCTGTTTGTGACACAATAGCTAGCTGTGCACGCCACAAGCTGTGAACAGCAGATGAGATCAAGTTTTAAAAAGATCAGATCCTGGTTTTGTATTAATTATCTTTCTGAAGGCTGGAAAAGCAATGAAGTATAGAAAACATGAATGTATCCAAAGAATATGTTTATAAAGTTAATATTTTTCAAAATCGTCTGCCATCTGTCAGCTGACAATGATCAGTTGTGTGCAGGCCACGATTAGGAATAATCTGTTTTCAAAACAACAAATAAAAAAAAGCATTAGTAACATAGCATTGCAATAGCATAGGTGTACTGAAGGTCTATGCTTTTCAATTTTTCTTCTCAGGAACACTGAGTTAGACTAAGAGAGCAGATATCACCTTACAGGCTCTTTTTCCTCAGAAATTTTTCTTTCACCTTGTCTTCTAGAGGCAGACAATGTATTTTTTCAATTGACTAAGGCACCAGCAGGATTCTATTGTTTGTCATAGAGCTCATCTGCTGAGAGAAAGAAGCTCAAGTGAATCTATTTTTCTTTTTTAGTGATTCAAAAGAACATGTTACAAGACCATCTGTTAGCTGCATTGAATATCCAGTCAGCATCTATTTTCAAAACTACTTGTTTTGCAATAGATACCACAAATACTCTGCTCCTTAATGTTGCATTTCAAAGGCAAAGATGAAGGCAGCACATAGTTCTGCTAAAAACTAAAACAATATATATATATAAAAATTCAGCTCTGAACATTTTGATGAACTAGATGTGCAACTTTCAAAAGACATCATCCATAATCTCACCAACCTAAACGGGAGCTTTAAGTAGTAACGAACTCCCAGACAAGGTGTACTATACTGTGATGCATGCTGCTCTCCTGGTGGCAACTGGAGTCAACTGAAGAGACTACAGCTTACATTCAGAGTGCAGAAAATTTGAAAAAAATGAACAGTTTCACCTTTCTAAAATGACATGTGACAAAGTAGCAGTTTCTAATACAGCATCTGGAGTGTAGAAAAGAAAAAAATTCTTCCGTATGAGTGAAGGGAGTAACTATAGAAATAAATTCTTACACCTTATTCATAAGTTGAGGGATACTTTGAAAAAATATCACCTAGGTACTGTATTTTCATCAGATCATTCTGAAAAATGTTTTACTACTCTCCCATTCTAGTAGTTAAAATTAAACTCCAAAATCCAGTGACAGATAATGTCTTTCAGTGAATACATATGATATTAGTCAGCATACAATACAGGGAAATACAAGACTATTCCACATCTTACATAATTCACTAATGGTATATCTTTTACTTTCTTATTTTCTAAAACACTAATACAACCATTTGAACTTCAGATTTATTCACCTTCAGTTAAATCACAAATACAATGTTCTTCCTGTCTGCTTTATTCTGCTTGAATCTGTTTTCTTGATTTGAAATAAAATCTTTTGCATTGCTTACCATGGTGTTCTTCCAGGTATTTTCATCATAAATTCACTATGTTGCATCCTTCAGAACCACAGCACAAATATGCAGTGGCATCTGCACGTACAATGTTTATGTTTTGTGTTTCTTACCTAAACTGTTTTCTGGGGAGAATACAACACAAAATTGTTCTGTACAGTTGAACACATTGCTAAAAAAAACCCAAACAAAACAGTCCCAAACAAATATATGCTGGACCTTTAGGGACAAAATGAAATCCTTTCAGGATTTCTGTAGCCAAACATGTTTCATGAAGTGTGTGTGTGTTCTGTCTCCCCTCCAAGACTTTGAAGGATTATCCTCTCTTTGCCCATTTTATTTATCAGTTCATCAGTGTTCCTGCCCTATAGCCCTGAACAGTTTCAGTGCCAGAGCAGCACACCAACTTCTGATGGTCAAGAAAGAGGATTTAACTCCAACTTCGTGAGTCAGAACACACTTTAACTACACATTACAGTCTGTAGCCTCATAATATCTCATTGATACCACAGTCAACAACGGAACTAGAATTACTGTAGCAGGGGAGGAAAAAAAAAAAATCAAATAAAGTTAATCAATATTCAATTTTTGAGATATGGAATCAATCTTGCAAATACTTCCCATAGTATCAGAGAAAACTACAGGCAACACTGGTTATGTCTAAATTGGGAAATCCAAACATCATTACCCCAGACACATCTCATCTTCCTTCACAGACATGCACTTACTATAGCTCCCAATGTGTGGTGCCCATCAAATTAGAATAGGTCTGCTGTGTACTGCTGAGCATGACACGTTTTGGGCTTTATTCTGTCTTCCACATGTTCTTGACATTTCTATATATTCAGCTGTTCTCCTGACCAGAGAAAGTCTTTAGGATTAACAGGCTCTGTTTCTCTAGAGGGCTTTCCTAATCTTTAAAACACTTTACCCAAGAAAGTCTTGAAAGGTGGTGGGGTATATCCAAACCATTTATGCCATTAATCACACACAATGTTACCTTCTATTGCAATGTAAAATATTGCAGTCAAGTGAAAGTTTCTATTGTCCAACTGCTTTGTAAAGAATTCTGTTTTAGTCTTTACAGCTTGAGTTTAAGTTGCTTAAAAATATGCATGGTGGTTGTTCAAAAGTTAGGCTAAATTGGCACCACAGGCTCTGGGGAGTGTAAATAAGATTTTCAAAAAGGTTAAGCCATTGCATTTAACAATAGCTGAATTATAATAACTCCCAGCTGAAACATACTGAATTCCTGTAATATCTAGCCTGTACTACAGGCTATAATGGTCTTGGTTTACAGTATTCTACCATACTTATAGGTACTTGGGTATAGAAATATGTTTCCTTGTTAATACTGGCTAAAAGTGGACAACTCACATGCTTAAAAAACAGCTTCTTACCTCCTTAGAAGATGCTCCCTACTGTGAAATGCATACCTTTCAATCTCTAATTTTTTATTTCTTCCTTAGCAAATGCCTGTAGAAACCTTTATGATTCAAATAACCCGGTCCTACGTAAAGAGATTGAAGAGATATTTGTGTTTAAAAATTATATGAAAATTGGATCTGCATTTTTAGATAGACATGTTAGACTTACATTTTTATTACTTTATCATGTCATACAGTATCAATCAATTTTGAGAGGTGATTTCTTTAAACCAGTTGTTCAAACATGCCAAGAGTATCAAAATATTCCTTCCATCATTGCAATATTTGTCCTGAAAACAAACACTCACAAGATCCTTTTCTTTGCTTATAATGTATTTCATTGAAATATATTATGAATACACAGCATTGGGTTGCTAATAGTTAATGCATCAGCTAGGGCCAATACTTTACAGTATGTTTAGAATGCAATTGTTTGTCTAGTAGTTCCCTCTTGCTGGTCCATTTTTCCACATACAGTTTGAATCTTGAATATTTTGCTTCAGGGTTTCTCATCCCTTGAATATTGCTCCTTTCTGGTGTAGTATTAGTCTAGACCAGTGACAGCTAAAAGGGAAGGCAATTAAATAAGAGGAAATAATGGCACTGAGGACTAACTTGCACCAGGAATATCCCAGTAATCAGTAGGAATAGAAGAATACAGCTATTTGAAAGGTAGTGATTCCTGCTCCTCCTCTTAGTGGGACTTCTAAAGCAAGTACACAAATGCAAGAAACCCACTTGTACAACATTTCGTTGCAAGCCCACCACTCTGTGCCCATAAATGGAGCAGCACATAAACTTTGAGTAAGTATAAGACTTGCAGAAATACGCTTTGAGGGAAATCTTTAGAAGTTAGCTTGATTTAATTAAAAAAAAAAAACCCCACAAGTAGAAGAGAGAAACAGAGGAAAAAAAAATGAAATAAAATAGGAAGAGAGGACAGCAACTGTGTCAGGACACACAGTTCCAGAGCGGAGGGATTCTAGCTTCCTTCACAAAGTTTACCCTGAGAGAAAATATTGCAAATCACATCTTGACCTGAAAGAATACCAACTTTTCCGAAGCGCTACACATTGAAAAGATTTAAGTTGTGCAGAACAAACTTTGCTTTTTACAAGTCTCTATACATGAGTTATTATATATTTGTCAACCCAAAATAGCCTTTATTTGGCACATCCAGGTACAGAGGCTAGATTTGTGTGAGGTAGCTATATCAACAAAGTGTTTTGTTGATACATTTTCTGTCCTCTGAGAAACAGCTGTTTCTGCTTCTTTCACCAACACACGAGCGATGGGTCAAGGGGCACTACTTGGTTTCTCACTCTAAAAGCCGGTAATGCACAGTCTGTGTCTTCTGTGGATGAAAGAGCTCCTGTAGAAGACTGCTAATTGCCCCCTACTCTCTCAGCACCGAAGCTGTGAATGGGGAGAAAGACGTGGGCAAGGAGCTGGTGATCTGCAGTGAGCCTACGACCTAGAATATTTAATTGGGAAGCATGTGAAGGGGAGAGAACACCAACAAATCAAGACAGATGGAGTTTCATTCTATTTTGCAGAATAAATATGTCTGAAGATAGTACAAAGGCGAAGCAAAGATAAAAGACACAGTTATTTGACTGGCTTCAAATCGCTATATTTGAAGAAATTGATGGGAAACAGCTTAGTAAGAAAAGCAAAGAACTAAAACAAGAGTTCATGGAATTTGATCCCCACTGACATTATTTATCCACTCCGACCTTGGACAAGTCATTTCATTGTATGTTCTGAAAGACAGTTACTAACAGGGCTATTGAATTTCTGAGATGTATTTGGAAAGCTTTATGTTTTAAAACAGTAATTAAAATGCAATCTTGAAGAAAATTTCCTCAGTATTCAGACACAAGCAAGTTATTTTCCAACTATTATCTATTATATTTTCTTTTTCACAAATATCTGAGAAAAGGCCTTTTCTTTCATTAATGTGCTCAAAATTTCTAAGAATACTTTTTGACTTGCTTTTTGCTTCTACGTTTCTATTTCTGCTGCATCTGATCACCAGACTAGATTAATTCTACCAGCAAAATACCAATATGTACCAATATACTAGCTCTTCTCTGAGTATACCTGAAAAAATTTTAATGTTTAACTGCAGCTCTTGTGAACTGCCTGACATTTTAAGTCCCTTCTGCGTGATCTTGCAGCAACAAGATTAATTCATCCTTTCTCCTTGATTGATTGTTTTTGTTTTGCTCTAAACATAATGCTTCACCAAATTTTTCTAACCATTTTATGAGACACATCTCAACAGTTCCTTTCCCAATAATAACAATAGAGTTAAACAGATTGCTTGCTTGTTTTGCTAGTAAGGGCTTCAAAATGACCCACAAACCCAATTCAGCCTATAGAGGTACAAAATATTGCACAGCATTGTTAAAATTTATGATCCATCTCCACAAAAATCCCTGTATAAAAATCGTTCAGCCCTGTCAGTGAAACCATTTCAATTTAATAACATTTAGGAAATACAGTGTAAGCTTTTTCACAAGCACTCTCAGTGTACGTGCAGAGGGAGAAGGGGCCATTCGGCCTTGCGCAGCCTGCGCTGCTTGTCCCTCTGTTCCTCACACGTTCTCAGTGGGTTGTTTTATTCAGAATTTTCACATGCATAGAGCCTCCAGAGCAGCAGAACAGATCCCAGGTGTCCTGTGCTTATCTTTGCTACATGGCCTCTACTCTGCAAGAGGGAACACAAGGTTTTAATGACAGGTAGTTTTTTAATTATTTTCTCCTTTGGCCACCTACTGAAAGAGCAGTATTTTTATTCTTTTATATATATATTTCTTAATCTATATTTATTTATATATTTATATTTTAGAGCAGATTTTCAGTCCTTCAGTGTGAGGAAACTGCTTTTTATTTATTTAATAAATATTATTTTAATACAGACTTAGGCTATAAGTATGACTAGCACCTGTCTCAATTTTCTTCTTCACGCATGGAAGAATCTTTAGGTAGTGGAAGAGAGTAAACTAGCAGTTTTCTAAAACTGTTACTACTCTGAATTTTTATGTAAATTCTGCAATATGTACTCATATAATTACAGTATTTTTCATTAATAAATCCTTACCTTTCCTACAAGTGCAGTTCCTTCTAATTATGTATTTGTGTTGCCATGCAATTCTGAAATAATTAGATTGCAGCTAGATTAATCTTTCATACTTGCTAAACTCAATAATTGCTCTTGCAACAATCAATACACATTTAATTAATAAAAAAATAATTGGCTTATTAAATTAAAGTTACTTTCCCATGTTTCGCTGAGTGTTTGCATTGAAATGCCATTTTTCACCTCCTGCAGTAAATTTAAATTTGGAGATAAGGATGCTAACTCCCTAGGCCATTTCCCAGGTTTTGAAATCAGCAGGACTTTTGCACATGCATTAAATTAAACAGTAGACCAGGATATAAAATGTGTGGTCATACTCCTCAAATGTAAATCAGTCTGTCCCACTCTTCCCTAGAGGTTCTGAAATCACTGTTATGCTTAAGTTAAATTTGAGAAAAATCTTACTTTTCAAAAGAACTAAATTTCTATGAAAACATGCAAAGGATGGAAAATTTTGCTTGTAGTGTACAGCATACTAAACACCATAGGGTTCAGTCATGAGGCAAAAATCCAGATCAACTTAGATTTCACCAGACTGCTTGCTCATGGAATTATTCTCAATATGGAAGACATCTTTTTTTTTTTTTGTGATGGAAAATAGCAAACTAAGAGCAGATTACTGATCTACTTAAATTCCACAAACGTTACCAATATGAATTTTACTACTGAAATCACATACGCTAAATAAGCAGTAGGTGGGCTCCAGTAGGTGGATGGTTGTAGGGACCCATACAAGTATCGAATGTAAAAGCAACCTGAAGTAACACTGCAGTATCATTAAGAGATAGACCTTAGTAGGTTTGAAATGCGATCATATATACTCACTTTTATCCACAAGGGAAGCAGCTGTGAACAGGAATTAGGAAACTGTACAATTCCTGAGCTTTTCCTAGATTGCTTTCTGGAGTTTGTAAGTACATCCTTACACAGACTACTGTTTCTGGCAGAAATGAAATCATAGAATCATAGAATCATAGAATGGTTAGGGTTGGAAGGGACCTTCAAAGGTCATCTAGTCCAACCCCCCTGCAAGGAGCAGGGACATCCCCCACTAGATCAGGTCACTCAGAGCCCCATCAAAATCAACAGCATTACTTAATATTGAAGATATAGAAGAAGAATTCTACAAGTGCAAATAGTCTATAATTAAAAAAGATCTTGGTTTCATCGCTATTAGTTCATGTGTTCCAGGATCTTCACAAATGTTGAAATCAATACAGTTTTTTTCTTAATATTCTTTTTGAAATTTTAAATATCATAGCAGTATTTCTCAAACTGGTGCCATTCTAGTGTTTGACTTTATATGAAGCCTAGACATCGCAACGAGTAAATAATAGATAATTCAATTTTTAAAGACATTTGGTGTTATCAATCAATAACATGCAATTACTACATACACTTGGCACTGTTCATCCTCCATTGCCTATTTTCAGAGAGGAAACAGGCTGAGTGTTCCTCAACCTCTTTCTCAGTCACCAAATGTCATTGTCCATCTCCGCCTCTTCTGTCACTCTTCTGTCAGTCTCACATTATGTCCCTGAATTTTCAGTAATTTATTCATCTGCAGTTACTACATCATACAATAATTCAGAGTCATTACTCCCTATAGCATGAGAGCAAGATATATATACCTTAAAAGGGTATATTAATTTAAAAACTTAAATAAAATATTATTTTGGTATTTCTTGCTACATAAAAAAATTCATTCAAAGAACAAATTATAGTGGAAGTGTATTTTAAAGTTTTATTTGAGGCAATATAAATTACTTTTGACTCTTAACTCACTGATTTTCAGCACGTGTTCTAGCTGAGCAGCCAGAAAGGAGGACAACTTGTTTTTCCAAACTAAATGATTTCTAGATATCTCTTTCTAAAATATATTTAGTCTTGATGACTTTTTGTTCTACTTAAGGATGAAATGACAAATAAGTACATATCATTTCAGGAAAAGATTAATTAGCCAGCTCTATGAATACAGACATTTTGAAAACTATTATTCGAAGTTTCCTTAAATTCCAGTGAAAACAGAACTTGAGTAGGCTCATGGGGAGTCAGGTTAAATGATACACATGCTTTAAGTGCTGGACAAATGTGCCGAATTAGAACTGTTTTTCTTTCACTCAGCACCAGCTCGTGGAAAAGCTAATCCTCTGATCAGTTCCACATGCTTTCTACTAGCATGTCCCATAGAGAATACTATCTTTAAACACAAGTTAAACAGACTGCATTCTTGTCTTGTCCATTATTTCTATGAAAATAGAAGTAGTCCTTGGCATTTTATTTGTTCATTGAGATTTTTAAATGGTGCCATTTTTCATAGGCAAGACACACGTTCACGTTTCCAAGAGATATGATAACATGGATCAAGTGACTATTAAGATGTACACCACTGTATCAGGCCACATGATGGGAAAACATGCATTTTGGGGATGCGGGATCAAAATATGCTTAACAAAGGATCAAAGAGTCCCTTGGTTCTCATGACAAAGATCAGCAGAGAGGCTGCAGCACGGAAGAAGAGTTGCATTAAATAAAGGTCCCTGATACTAGACACACATTTCCCAGCTGCTGTGAAACACTCCTGCTCCTCCCCAGCTGGGATGCCATGCACCAAATACAGTTGGATCAGCTTCCCAACCACTTCTAACAGTACACGGGATTTTGGGGGAAAGAAGTAGGCTGTAAACGGGAGACTGTCCTTTGATCTGCAGCTATTTTGAACCATTCAGCTAAGCAATAACTTTGTTTGCATATATATATATACACACATACATATATATATGACAATACTTATTTTTTAACTCTTTTTAATATCTCGGTTTCTGCAGTCCTTCTTGCCGAGATGTTAATGTACAATTGCTAAACAGCCTAAAATAATAAGAAAAACTGCTTACCTTCAAAAGCTCCTGGCCATCTATATTTTCAAATGGTAGAGGAATTTTGTTTGATGCTCTCTGACACAGATCAGTCAGTTTACACAGTGGTTTACTCATCCAGGTTTCTTCTCCCAAGACAGACTTTGGAACTGAAGGCCTGGCTGCTGCTAAATTCTCACTGATTGCAAAAGTAGGCATTAGCTAAAATGAATCTGATAGTTAATACTGCTCCATCAACGTGAAGGTAAATAGGCCAAGCAGGACACATCAAGGCAAAGCTCATGAAAACTAGTTTGTACAAATCAAGAGAAAATTAAATGGACATTTTACATCTTTGAAGAACACCACAGGTGGTAATTGTCAAGAGGTTCTAGAAAGACCTTGTTTTCCCTATTAATCTTATTTAGAATAGCTAGAATTCTTAACTTTTTTATTTAAACTTTTTGGAATTTTTAGAATTAAGAACATTTTTAAGAAAAGAGGATGCAGCTTTGAGGGTCTCATCCTTCCTGTATTTTTATACTCCATTTTTGTTCGTTCAGATAAAGATATTTCACCTAAGATTTACTTAACACTTATTTAAAATGCCTCCATTGCTCGTTCCTTCATGACTGATGAATTGGTTAATTAAGTGCCCTCTTATTATTATCAGCCCACAGGTAATGCCATTCAACGTACTCATATTATTAAATAATAATAATTATATACAATATATTTTGTAGACATCAACTTTAAGGAAGTAAATATTATGCACTAATGGAAACCTCTTTAAACTCACTGATTATCTAGTGACTATTCTTGAATTAAACTTGTGTCAATTCTTTTCCTTATTCTTGGTTTTGCTGCTTTTATACATACTACAGATTTGTTTCTTCCATATTTCTTAAGCTGCTTATAGTCAGTAACTATTAAACAGCAACAATGGTATTGACCGACTCCAAAAAAAAAAAAAAACCACCAAAAAAAAACCAAAACCAAACCCCTCAGTTAGCCTACGGTTTTATAGATTACGATCAGTTATGTGTAATATTAGGGAGCTCACATTTAAGGAAATGTCCTCAAAGACTGCAGCTGTAACTTTGTATATCCTTCAATAGCTCATTATATTCTCTACAGTTGTGCAAGAACTTAGTCATTATCAGGAAGGAAATAGAAACATATCCCCATAGTATTTGTCTTTTATTAAAAACAGTGACAACATCATCTTGCTTTCTTCAGAATTCATCACTTTCCTTGGACATCTGATAAAGGATGTTAAAATGTATTCAGTTACTTGGTGATAGAATGTTTTATTAATAAAGTCAGTCTTTAGATACTCAGCTTTAAATATTAGTGTTGTCATCTGTGAACCATGTTCTTCTACATGCGGTCAAGTTTAGAGATTCTTGAATTTGAAGAAATTAATGTAGATAAACTTTAACAATATCTGGCATTTGGACTTAACGGATTCCACTCTGTGATAACTATATAAACAATTTTTAAAAAACTTGATTATATTCCTATTTTGAAGGCAGAGAAAGTAAAGCAGAAATATCATGTTCAAGGACAGATCTTTTAATTAGTGTCGGAAGGCTCCACATCTCACAGATCAAGGACAGATACAATCACTTGTATGACAACACAAATAGCGTTGCTTACCTTCGGATATTATTAAATACCCACCCTCTCATAAATTAAATATGGTAGAAGAGGTAAGTGGATTAGATTCTTTTATGGTGTGTAGTTCTTATTAACTCAATATTGATTTTACACCAACTCAGGATATGACCAAATGCTTTTAAAATTATGTATTACTGTTTGACTATCAAAATGTGTTCTTTTCAACAAAATAACATTTCATTTTGAACAGACGGACAAAGCTTTCTTTTATGTGGAACAAAAGAAAAACTTCAATTAAAATGTTCGGAACTGTGGGCACCAAGAAGTAAAAGGAAGCTTAAAGCTGTTTAGTCTAGTTTTATCTCAAAAGGCATTCATTCCCCAGCAGCTCCGTTCTCGCTGGTATTCCAGAAAGAAATTGTCTCACCTTGCTTTCAGTGGAATGGTGCCTTTCTAATTCATACAGGCACAGTGATTATTTCCTCCTACCAGCAAAAGGTTTTAAAATGAATAACCCAATTATTCAGAATTATAGGGTAACTTGGTCTTGCAGGTTTTCATTCAGCATGAAAACAAACAAACAAAAAGCACACAGACAAAAAAAAGCTGTGAGGGGGCACAGGCATGAATCTGCAGTCATGCACAGCTTAAAACCAAAAGAGAAGCAAAACTTTTGCTTTTCCTTACCTCAGGGGATAGGAGAAACAAATTATTTGTGTCTTGGATATCTTTTCATGCAGTTATTTGGAATTCTTTGGACCTCTGACAGTAGTTAAACACCTTGAAAAAAGCAGTTTGTGTCAATATTTTGCATGACTGTAGGTATCTACAAGTCCTTACGTATTAATAGCACAGCAAATAAGTTAGCTAATAGAAGGACTAACTAGTCTAAGAACTAGGATAAATATTTCCTAGGATGAACCCAAAACCGGTACCTCCTGGAAATAAAAATTACTCATTGATGCATTCCTCCTCAAGACACGCAACAGCAAATCCGGATGAACCCAAGAGGAGGAAGGGAAAGGATGGTAGTTTGTATACGCGTAACCTAACTCTGGCTACCACTGCAAGAAATTCAATAACCTCTCAGCAGGGTTTATTATCCTTTAGCTCAGTGCTACACTAATACAGACACTCAGAATTATTTTGGTTCAGAAGCCACCTTACAGCAGCCTGCAATGCACAGTATAAACACCTTTGGCTCCCCAAAGTCCAATTAAGTCTCCCAAGCAATTACGAAAGAATATGGGAGCTGAAATGAGAATGGTATTTTCAAGCAGTATATTTATTCCTCTCCTAGTCTTTAAACATAAACACAGGTATTTTCAAAGTGTGATTCCCACCCTCCCTTTCGAGAACTACCTTTAAAAAAAATGGACAGAGGAATGTGGTGGCATGGGCACCTTGGATATTAGAATGTTTTTAAGGTGCTGTCAGATTTTTTTTTTTTACAGAAAAAGTTAAATTAAGTCCCTCTTTACTCGCTACTAACAGGTGGGATTGATCAGAAAAAAAGATTTTTCATTCATTGTCATTTTAACAAATTGCAATTTCAAGTCTATTAATTAAAACATTAAAGAAGAAAAAAAAATAGCTCTCATGAGAATAACCACAATTCATTATTTATGTAAAACCAGCACTTTATAAATATTGGATTGCAGCAATACATCCCCATATGTCAAGGTTTTTGTTCATCCAAATAGTCGCTAATTATTACTAGAATTAGTTGTGATCTTTTTTTGATCCTAACAAGAAACAAGGTAATTAATGCCAAAAATTTCCCAAATTAATTCCAGTGGGATTGATTTACCATAGTGGCTGTAATTTTCAGCCTTAGATCACAATATCAGCTGCAAAAAGGGGAATTCATCAATTTGAAGGATGGTTTAGTTTCCTCTTCTGTTTCCCTAATATTCAACAAAGTCAACGACTAAGCAATGCTTCCAGTGACCACTGCTGGTTTCCACAAGCTGTCTTTGCCAAGCACCACTGGTCCGGATTCACTACCATCAAAGCATGTCCCAGGGTCCAACCAAAGCACATCCAGATAATTCTATTATTGAAGAGGAGATTTAGAAACACGTAAGCACTAATATTTTTAATTTAGATTTCCTAGCTGCCTCAATTCTGTGTTTCAAAAACATCTCACACAGTCTTAGGAAAGAGGAAAAGACAATGGAATGACAAATTTTCCATGACTCTTGAATAAAGAAAAACACTAGTTTGAAATAGAAAATCATAGCAGATTTTTTTACCGGTGATTGTCACTTCAGGATGCTTGGAGAATAATGAAAAAGTTAGGACATAAACGTATTTGTAAGAGGGACTGTCCTGGAGCCTGTGTTTAGACTCTTCTCAAGAAAAGGCTTAAGTACACTTGCTTAACATACACGATTATGCACTTGTGCGACAAAGATCACAGACTAATACAAATCACTACTGCTGTGGAATGAGAAGTTAAAATGAGCCCCTCTTATTTATTAAACATGACAAAGTAATTACCATAGTTATGGATTTTAGGCTGAGTGAAAATGGTGCTAACCTGACACAATCTGAATTTTAGGAGCATGCTCTTAAATAAAGTACTTTTATATCTGTAACATTATCCAGACATTGTAACAAAATAGAGTATAATTTGTGTGTTTCAACTATACCACACAGTAGTTCTCAGGAAGACTTTGTTATGCTAGCTAAGCTCCCTGTGAAGTCATTGAAGTCTTTCCATTGATTTCAGTGGGAGATGAGATGGATCCATCTATAATAGCTTTGACCTTTTACAAGGTCGGGAGCTAGCATTGCACTAGAATAATCCACAGCCAAAGAATATCTATAAATCACTTTCTAATGCAGCCATCTGCTAGAAGGTAACGTTCCTGAATGAAAACGTAAATGTGAAATCCTTCTTCCGTCACAATGAACAGTAAGAATTCTCTCTTGCAACAGGACTGGACAAACTTAAGAAAGAAATCAAAGCCACAAGTCTTTCATAGCTTACAGGGACTGTGAGGACAGCATGCTAAACATACATCAGTGTCTGTAGCCAGTCTCGTACAACTGACCAACTTTATAACCATCAGCCTGTGGTTCACCAAGCAGGTCAATGGATGGCTCAGGGACTGCGCCTGGTCCTGTGGCAAATCAACTTCTCAGCTCAGTCACAGCCTTTAAACACAGTGCTGCTAAGCCTCAGACTAAGCATAGCAACTATGTCAAAACACCAGCATTTTCTTCCAGATGGAGATCTCAGTTTTCAGTTGTTCTATATATACATTAAAAAAAAAGGTTTCTCCTTAAGTAGAAGAAAGGCTTGATTTTTAGAGAAGTCAATAAAGTTTCAGTAGTAGACAATCGGCCCAGAACACTTCTCAAAGTTTTGGAAAAAGCTTCAGTTTCACAAGCTGATTTAAGTGAAAAGATAAACCCTATAAGAAAGGGTAAAAATAGCTAAAGTACTTTTTATGTACAGTTTTAAGTGCCTTTGATACACAGTGGCCAAAGTAGTTGCAGTGAGTTAAGAAGAATCACCAAGTGCATACCCACAGTCCCTTTACTGAATGTTGTGAATGCCATTTTCCCATAAACTTCAAGGGCTTGCAGATATCACAACAATCTCATCACATTGACAGAAAAATTCTGTTGAGAAAATGTGTTTGAGTGTCATGATGAAATGAAACAATGACTGTGACAGTTCAGAGACCTGCTTCTACTGTATAAGGTTACTGCAACAAATCTACGTGAATAGACTTTCATGTGAACTATTCACTTTAACACCAAAACTATTTTGAAATGATAGACATATGCAAACCTACAAAATCAAAACTCTACAACTATTTGCTATAACATCCATAAACACTTTAACTATTTTTTGCTCTTTTATGTATCAAGATAAATGTCCATCTTGTGATGATAGTAAATATTATTTGATATAAATAGACATTTTCATATTACAGTAAAGTATTTTATATTTATTTTTCTTTTAATTCTCAAAGTATGCATTTTTGCTCGCATACATATGTTTATTTTATAACATAATTACCACGAACAGTGACAGTTACACAGAAGACAGTTCTGCTAAGCAGGCAGGCATATTTTGATCTAAATTTTTGTATTTGCAATAGGATTTTCACATCTGCATACTGTCACACTTCTCCATTACAGTTCCACCACTGCCAGCAGAATTAAAGATGAGTTATTCCATTCTTAGGGTCCATCTTTTTAAAAAAACCTCTTTCCAGCCTGATTTCAGTTGACGTTGGTTTCATGGAGAATGTCACATGATCCAACACAACAAAGGGCTGCTCTCCAGCAATCAGGCTTCCAAATTCTTTGCTTCTCACCCCTCCCAGGGCATGTGCCTGCTGGAGACTGCTGCTGCTGGGACACAGCTCTGACCCAGAGCAGACCAGTCAAGTGAGACAGAGCACAAAGCAGCACTTCTCAGCCTGGAAAAGGTGCTGCTAAAAGGATTTGTTTTCTTCTGCTTTGCATTAGGTTTTACTGTATCAAACTAATGACATGTAATGCAACGAAGCACTATTTTATTCATGAAGAAACAAAGATGACAAACAGCTGAAGAAAAGGAACATCAGCCTTTACCCAACAAAAATATCACACTTTGTAAACAGATCCCTCAGAAGCAATATATATATGTACATAAATATATAAAAAACAATCTCTCTCTCTCACTCTATACAGAAAAAAAAAAAATTACCTAGAAATCCAGGTGTAGAAGAAAGTCCTCATGTTGGCATTTTCTTCAGTCCAGTGAAGCTCTTGTTAAAGATGTTCTGTTCTCAGACATAGTAGAATTGTACTGGACCTAAGAAAGTGACCCACAGAAAAAAAATCTGGGAAAAAGGAAACTCCAACAGTATATACAATATTTAAATGAAAAAAAAAAAAAAATCCTTTCTGCACTGCCTTTAGGAAAAGCAAGGCAATAGGGCTCCCATGACTGTTCTAGAAACAGTTGTCAGCTGTAGGAAAGAAATTATGACCTCCCCAAACAAATTACTAGCAGTTCCCAGAAGAATTAATAGCTAAATTTTGCAGTTACAGGATTCTCTTGCATCTTGTATTTCTTCATCTGTGCCCGAGACAAAAGGATTATTCGAAATGTCAAGTGTAAAAAAGCTTTGCCTTTGTTTACATTCACACCAAAATCATCTGGAAAGAGCATGGAAAGAGTGAAACTTCAAACAAAGTGAAGAAAAATACCTTAGAACAATGGTGGAATGATTGCGTGGAATGATTATGTTTCTCAAACGCTGAAAAACAAAAGTCCAGAAAGAACTAATTTATATACCTTAGCCTGCAATGGCTTAGGTTTTCTGCCAGGTTTCAAGTAAGATTTACTTTATTTTTCTGTAAAGCTAATCTTCCAATTCCACTTGCAAAATAAGAAAGCATTTTAAAAGCAATAATGCACAAAATTGAACTCACCTGAGGTTAAGTTTTTGTTTGAAATGTTACCCTCTGCTGCACCTGTGTATTTTTGATGTTTCTACTTTTATAATCTTCAGTATTGGGAACTAGTTTTGGAAATTTCTGAGGTTCTTTTTCTACTTCATCTGTGAACATAACTACACAAGTAAACTCACTCATAGTGGGGCAACTTCATCCTCCTACATTTATTAGATGCGTACATGTGACATCAGATATAACTAGCAGAAAAATTCTATTCTTTAATGTATACTAAATGGAAGTGATCCTTCGTATAAAGACAAGGAGGGAAAAAAAATGCTTATCTGAGCTGTTGTCATCTTATGCTCTCAGATATTTTCTTTAGAAGCATAATTATTACTAGAGCTTTGTTTACAAAGATGGCTGCTGTCTCAGAGACAATGAGAAAGTGGAAGATAAATTAAAGAAAGAATATTCTGGTTAATATTTATTTTTTTTTTTATGTTGAAGCATACTTCTGGAATAAAGAGCACTTGGATGACATGGACTTGTGTTCTCCAGGGGAAACAACAGGGTTACTTGTACCCAACACAGGATTGTTATTACTAGCCAAAGCTTACAATAAGAGGAATCCCAAATTGTTTTCTAGTTCCTAGGTTTTAACCCTATAAACCACAGGAATTAATAGTTGTATTGACAATTGGAGTGGGAGAAAGCCTTTAGAACATTTGCATTTTATAGAAAGAATGACCTTAAGACCAGAACATTTTCTGGGCATTAGTGCCAGACAGCCACATTAACTAAATTAAAGCAAGCTGCAGTCTAATTAACTATGATTTACAGAGTTTAATGTACCTATTTTGCATATTTGTATTTTATATATTACTGTATTTCAGCTTTTTTTTTTTCGGTTTCCCCTGTGCAGAAATTCTTTTGACATCAGCAGAAACAAAAGTCTTAATGGCCCAATGCAGATGTGCCTTTTTACATGGCAATTTAAAGAAACAGAACTTAAAGCCCAGTCAAACAATATTAATGTAATTTAATACAACAGAAAGCCATTCCTCTTTTTAAAAACTATTTTTTTGTCTGTGTTTAGATTTGATTTGGGGATCAGAGCTGGCAGTCCGTTAATAGATACTTGGTCACAGAGCATTAGAAAGATTGCAGATTTTCCCAAGAAATAATTCACCATTTCCCAGCCTGCAAGAAAAACTATTCATGAATTTGGTATTTGAAATATTGTCATGTTTGTTTACACTTCTCAGAAACAAAGGATTGTTTCACCTTTACATAATATCAAGCCTAAAATTTCAGGCTGTGGGGTTTTGGGTTTTTTTTGTTTGTTTGGTTGGTTGGTTTGGTTTGGGTTTTTTCCCTATTTTATATTTTGAGCTTTTTAGAAGTGTAAAATTTTCAAAATTAGGCATCCTTAGCAAAGAGAAACAGATTTCAATAACATATAAAGAAAAGGTTAATAACTTAAAAAAACCCTTATCAAGATAGTGAAATACTATAGCAATAAAGAATTTCCCTATGGATAGCTCTGACAATACGTTAAATTTGTATCACTTATTTTAATTACAAGATTTGGGGGGACAGAGGGAAGGGGGGAAAGTGGGGCAAGGTGAGGGAAGATAAGATAAACAGCCATGTCTTTATGCCTTCACAAATTCCTGAGTGGGTCAGAATAGTATTTTTTTTTCTTTAATAAAGGAGAAAGTTGGGAAGTTTTGTTTTAATCAGAAAACATGATCTGTTGATATACAAAGTTCCCATAAGAAAAATCCACTAGTTTGAGGAATCAGCAATGCAAAATTTTGTGAGGTTCAGAGAATTTTTTTTTTTTTTTTTTATAAAATTTTTATCAATAGTGCAAGTCTGAGCCCTGGAAGAGCAGATGCTCCAGTTCTTACTCTGAACCATCTCAATATTCAACCATACAAATAACTCAATATTCACTGGACCAACAAGAAAAAGGCTGAGTTCATAAACCCAGTGGTTACATTATTCATTTAGGTTGTGGGAGAACCAATCCTTTGTCTGGACCACCTACAGCCATGCAGAACACAGAATTATCATTTGACTCTTCCACATCATAGGTAACTGCCTAGGTTATCAGAAAAATGATCTAAAGTGTGTCTCTCTCATTTCCTGAATAATTTCAACAAGAGAGTATTTTGAATGTGCTAAACACAAAACATTTTATTGAGTGGTAAAATCTAGTTACAAATTTTCTGTGGTTTTTATTTGTCATTATTTATATATTTAAATTTATCATTAGTGAGTAAAGTTGTATTCTCAAAAAAAAAAAAAAAAAAAAAAAATTCACAACACA
>JAAGAY010137528.1:0-11699 GCA_011801015.1 Ardeotis arabs
CGTCATCTCAGCAAATGAAGCTTGACCATGCACGCAGTACGGGGAACAAACAGGAAGAGTTAGAGATGTGTGCATGCCTGCAAAGCTACGTCCTTGTTGGCATCATGGAGACATGGTGGGATGCCTCTTAAGACTGGAATGTTGGAATGGAAAGATATAGGTTCTTTAGGAAGGACAGGCAGGGAAGACGAGGCAGGGGCTGGTGGGAAATGTGGAGCTCAAGGGCAGCCCTGGCTGCAGTGACAATGAGATGATGGAGTTTGAGATCCTTAGGTCAGCGAGGAGGGCATGCAGCAAGCTCTCTACCCTGGGCTTCAGAAGGGCAGACTTTGGCCTCCTCAGGGATCTGCTGGGCAAAGAGCCATGGCATAAAGCCCTGGAGGGAAGAGGGGCCCAGGAAAGTTGACGAATATTCAAGGATCCCCTCCTCCAAGCTCAGGAGCAATGCATCCCAACAAAGAGGCAGTCAGGCAAAAATGCCAGGAGGCCTGCATGGATAAACAAGTCACTCCTGGACCAATTTAAAAACAAAAAGGAAGCCTATAGAGGGTGGAAGTAAGGACCTGTAGCCTGGGAAGATTACAGAGAGATTCTTCAAGTGGCCAGGGATCAGGTAAGGAAGGCTAAAGCCCTATCAGAATTAAATCTGGCCAGGGATGTCAAGGGCAACAAGAAAAGCTTCTTTAGGTACACTGGGGATAAAAGGAAGACCAGGAAGAATATGAGCCCTCTCCAGAAGGAAATGGGTGACCTGGCTATACGGGACATGAAGGAGGCTGAGGTGCTTAATGACTTTTTTGCCTCAGTCTTCACGTCTTCACCGGTAAGGGCTGTAGCCACACCACCCAAGTCGCAAAAGGCAAAAGCTGGGATGGGAGAATGAAGAACTGCCCACTGTAGGAGAAGAGCAGGTTCGAGACCATCTAAGGAACCTGAAGGTGCACAAGTCCATGGGACCTGACGAGATGCATCTGCGGGTCCTGAGGGAACTGGCGGATGAAGTTGCCAAGCCGCTGGCTATCATATTTGGGAAGTCATGGCAGTCTGGTGAGGTTCCTGCAGACTGGAAAAGGGGTAACATAACCGTCATTTTTAAAAAGGAAAACAAGGAAGACCCAGGCAACTAAAGGCCAGTCAGTCTCATCTCTGTGCCTGGCAAGGTCATGGAGCAGATCCTCCTGGAAACCATGCTAAGGCACATGGGAAATAAGGAGGTGACTGGTGACAGCCAACATGGCTTCACTAAGGGCAAATTGTGCCTGACCAATTTGGTGGCCTTCTATGACAGGGTTACAGTATTGGTGGACAAGGGAAGAGCAACAGACATCATCTACCTGGACTTGTGCAAGGCATTTCACACTGTCCTACACGACATCCTTGTCTCTAAACTGGAGATATATGGATTTGACGGACAGATCACTCGGTGGATAAGGAATTGGCTGGATGGCTGCACTCAAAGAGTTGTCGTCAATGGCTCAATGTCCAAGTGTAGACTGGTGATGACCGGCGTTCCTCAGGGGTCTGTATTGGGACTAGCACTGTTCAACATCTTTGTCAGCGACATGGACAATGGGATAGAGTGCACCCTCAGCAAGTTTGCCTATGACACCAAGCTGTGTGGTGCAGTTGACATGCTGGAGGGGAGGGATGCCATCCAGAGGGACCTGGACAGGCTGGGGAGGTGGGCCTGTGCCAACCTCATGAAGTTCAACCAGGCCAAGTGCAAGGTCCTGCACATGGGTCGTGGCAATCCCAGGCACAAATACAGGCTTGACGGAGAATGGATTGAGAGCAGCCCTGAGGAGAAGGACTTGGGAGTACTGGTGGATGAGAAGCTCAACATGAGTCAGCAATGTGCATTTGCCAACCGCATCCTGGGCTGCATCAAAAGAAACGCGGCCAGCAGGCCGAGGGAGGTGATTCTGCCCCTCTACTCTGCTCTGGTGAGGCCCCACCTGGAGTACTGTGTCCAGCTCTGGTACCCCCAACATAAGAAGGATGTGGACCTGTTTGACAGAGTCCAGAGGAGGGCCACGAAGATGATAAGAGGGCTGGAGCACCTCTCCTATGAGGACAGGCCGAGAGAGCTGGGGCTCTTCAACCGGGAGAAGAGAAGGCTCTGGGGAGACCTTATAGCAGCCTTCCAGTACCTAAAAGGGGCTTATAAGAAAGATGGGGAGAAACTCTTCAGCAGGACCTGTTGTGATAGGATGAGGGGTAATGGTTTTGAAACAGAGGGAGGTAAATTCAGACTGAACATAAGGAAAAAATTTTTCACAGTAACGGTGGTGGAACACTGGCACAGGTTGCCCAGAGAGGTGGCAGATGTCCCATCTCTGGAAACATTCAAGGCCAGGCTGGACAGGGCTCTGAGCAACCTGATCTGGTTGGAGATGTTCCTGCTCCTTGCAGGGGAGTTGGACTAGATGACTTTTAAAGGTCCCTTCCAACCCAAACTATTCTATAATTCTATGACCTGAATGCACACATAAGTGTCAGGAGGCACATAAAAAGGATTCATCGTTAACAAAATAGATGAAGAAAATAAAATTTCAGCATTTCATTGACTCTGGTTATTCTTTTGAGCTCAGCGTCACAGTTTTTAAACAGATGAAAGTGCTTCCACCAGAGAGGCTGAGGTGGGCTGGAGAATATAATAAGCCTCACTATGAACTTTGATTAGGTAAATGCTCTTGAAATTATGTGCGTACTATATTTAAAACAGAAACTTTTAAAAAGTATTTTTAAACATAAAATAAAATGTTCATCACAGTTTTCCTTGAAAATTCTCTGTAATCTATATGCAGTTATTGATGACATATACTATTCAGATCATGTAAGACTAATCTTCAAGGCCTAATGTGACAATATTAATGTCCTCAGTCTGATTATGATTTTTAGCCTGAATCTTAGTCTGATTCTTCTGTGCAACATATCTTGTGTAGCCATTTCATATTCGAGAAAAAGCAGGCTACTGATACATTCCCCTCACTTATTTTTCTAACATCTTTTTCTCAGTCCAAACCCAAAATGTTTAATCATTTATTTTTGTTTTCTCCTAGGAAAGAAGATGTGTGAAATCTTTCTTGTTGAAATCCAGTATATACTCCTTAGGTGAAACATCTCTGTAAGCTCAACGTACAGCTAATTGTTAAACGACTATGGTTAAAATAGTTGCATATAAATAAAATTTTCCTTAGTAAATACTGTGACATATGAGCTAGCAACCGAAGACTGTAGAAATCTTTTAATTCAAAACCAAATTCAAATTGATGTTAATATTCATTTATTTAAAGACAATGTTATTTATCTTGTAAATTAGGTGATCTTTGATAACCAGCTATGGCCCTGGTTATGCAAAGATTTAAAGAAATAATCAGCTGTAAGCATACAAATAATTCCTATTTGAATACTTAAATTCAAGCACATTCTTAAGCCTTTTCAAGATTGGTCCCTACAGATGTTGCACATTCAGCTAAGTCTGAATCAACCAGATTTCCATATGCATGTAGCATATTATTTTCCAATGAAAACGTTCCATTTCTTCTTCTAGTTGCTTTTGATGTTTATCATGTACATTAAATGACTTTTCTGAATATGCAGTAATGAGTAAGTCTTCTGCTTTTGGCATTTACTTGTAGTTCGCCTCTGGAGTCATAATTAACAGGGAATCCTTTATCAGAAAAGATGTTTGCTTCTTCCTAAATTATACACATTAGCTTGCAACGGTATTTGCAAATTATAATAAAGGTTAAGAACTGATATATTTCTCAGTTAGAAGCAGAGCTCTAGGTAAATTTGTTTCATTTGCTGTGCCTGGCATTTCTAAGTGGTTTTTTTGCAGTTATAGTCACCGTTTCCAATTGTGTCTCCGCTAAATAGATTATATTTATGTAAAAGTGTATAAAACCATCTATATGAGATACGAGTATAGACAAACAACCATACTGTGATTGTATCATACTTTTTCCTTTATTTCTATAGATGTAAGTTTATGTTTATGCAAGAAAAAGGCGATTTCTCTGTTTTAATTAGTGGGAAGGATATAGTTTCCTGACAGCTGTAAGGAGAAGTAGCATTTTCTGGTCCACAGCCTTCTGTTCCATCCAACCTCCATTATCTACACCTGTTTTACAGGCTCCTAATCATGAGAAATTAGCAGTCGTAACTCCTGTTATCACACCAGTTGTCAGAAAGTTGGCTTTTATCTGAGAGCTGACTCTTACAAAATGCTTATGTTAGATATACTAACGAAGAAATATTCAGAGAAGAGTCCGTTCGTTTTGACTAACAGAGTATACCTAGGGAATTTTCAGAGAGCACCGCGCTGGGAGCCGAATGAGGAGAAACCAGTGTGGTTTGGAGCACAGACCGGGGTTAGGTGCTGGGGCCCAAGGCCCACCCGTGGCCAGAGAGACCGGCTGTGAAGGGTTACCAGCCTAAGGGGAAGAAGTTTACAGGGGCCGCCCCGGAGGGGACACGGCCCGCCCGCCTCAGCGCGGCCCTGGGGCTCCCCTACGCCCCCCCTGACCCCTCAGCTCCCCTCCGGCCCTGCGGCGGGGGGCTGGGCCCGACCCTCCCCAACGGGGCCGAGGGGTGCGCAGGTTCTCTCCCTGCGACCGAGGCAGGAGGCGGCAGCGCTGAGGGGTCGCGGGCGAGGGGAGGGCCGCGGTAGGGCGGGCGGGGAAGGGAAAGGGAAAGGGGAAGGGGAAGAGGAGGCGGTGGCGGCCCGCTTCGCCCGCCCCTCGGCGCTGCTTGGCGGGAAAGGCCGGGTTGTGGCGGGCTCGGAGGAGCGGCGGCCGGCAGGAGGGGGACAGCCGGGCAGCAGGAACCCATCCCGGCCCGCAGGGAGCGGCCCGGGGCGCCTCTCGCCCGCCATGCCTGCGGAGGGGGAGCTGCCGAGCGCAGGGGACGGCGGCACGGAGCCCGGCGAGCCGCAGTACCTGCGGCAGGTCCGGCACATCCTGCAGCACGGCCACCGGAAGGAGGATCGCACCGGCACCGGCACCATCTCCGTTTTCGGCATGCAGGCGCGGTACAGCCTGAGAGGTCGGCACCGCCGGGACCCGCGGTCCCCGCCTTGGCCCCCCACCCCTGCCCGCCGTGGCCTCCGCGCCGGGGTTGGGGGGGGGTGGGGAGACGCCATCTTCGCCGGCGCTGTCCCGCTCCCGCCCGGGGAGAGCGAGGCCTCCCCCCGCTCAGGGCCGGGGCTCGGACCCGCTGCAGGGGCCTGCGGAGCCGTTGGGGTCCGTGCCGGCGGCTCCTTCGTCTTCTGCCTCCCCGCCGGCCTGCGGCAGCTCGCCCCCCTCCTCTCGCTCGGCCCAGCAGCCGGGCCCGGCCCGGGCCCATAGCTGTCCCCTGGTGAAAAACCGGATAAGGTGTTGAGATAGTTTGTCTTGCTCTTTCCTGCCATGCAAGCATAGTAGGAAGGATGGTTTGTGAAATAGATTTGCCAATAATTTTATCTTAAGTCGTCGCTTTCTGTTGCAAATGCCTGCACAAACATCTGTATGCTGCACTGCAGCATCCTCATGGCAGAGCTAGTTCAAGTCCCCACAGATAATTCATCTTCCCCCTCTGTCCAGGAAAATAAAAGCCAGGTTCTTCTCTTCCTTGATCTCAATATGACAATTACACATCCTTTCCCAACTCCTTGCTTCCTATTCCAACCTCTGAGTGTCAGATGGTGGCATTACCCTCTATGTGGAGAAGAACCCAAGTCAGGTCATCCTGACAGATCGCTGGTCACCTCTGATGCTCTGAAACTTTTTTCAGATCAGTTCCCACTGCTAACAACGAAGAGAGTATTCTGGAAAGGAGTGCTGGAGGAGCTGCTGTGGTTCATCAAGGTTCGGTGTTTGGATATCTCTAGGGGGAGCATGCCTGAGACTGAGAACAAAAGAACAAACTAGTGTGGAGTAGATTAAAGCATCTGGGGCAACTGCAGATGCTTCTGTTCCTACTGCAGAACAGAAGTAGTACAATGGCCCCGAATACTTTGCACACGGGAGGCCATTATCTTCAAGACATTCTGTGCATTTTAGTGGAGAATATTGCATTGTTACCAATCAGAAGAGGAGTTCTGTTTCTTTTTAAGGGAAATAGTCTGAAATAGTGAGGGCTTTTGACTATTTGCATATACTTCACAGTTATAAAGCCTAGTACAGTGTCCTTTATTAGTGTTTAGATAAGAAATAATAATAAGTAGATTGTACGCAATTTAATTATCTGCTTTTTAATACTGAGGTAGCTTTTATTGATTTGAGCAGAAACAAGCAGTGTGGAACCACAGTTGAAGTAAGACTGATGGAAACACTAGGCTTTTTAGTAGCAAAAACCTGAGATCTAATAGAGATAATAGCTGTCGTTAGAGTATTAAAATTCAACTGTAGATAATACATTACAATTCAGTGTTCCTTTCTATTTTGTGACATTGTGCAGGTATAGGAAAGTCTACCTAACCATTTCCTAGATAGCAGGACTCAAATACACGTTCATTTTTTTAAAGTATCTTTTTTCAAATATAAGACACTAGACACTCCTCAAAACAGAACACTTTCTATGTTGGATTCTTGAGTGTGCTGATTTGGACATGTTGCAGAACATGTCCAAATGCCCCAGTTTCTCTGGGGCATTTTGTCTTTTTTTTTTTTTTTTTCATTTTAACAAAAGGATTTTTAAGACCTTAAGTTCCTTATAGGTTGCTTGGCAAAGACAATGCCTAGGCTATAATTTTTTTTGTTTGTCTACATTTGTCCATCTGTAAAGTAAAATCTTGTTCTCTGCGAATGTGTGTATGAAATGACATACCACAGTTGACCTTGAGACTGTACTGTTTGTGCATTCACAAAGTTAGAAGAATTCTGGGTTAAATAACAGCAGCATGGCACTTCAAACTTCATCCTAGTTTGTTGCTCACAAATTTTATTCTGTCTGTGTGCAAGAACCTCATCCAGTATATTAATCAGACAGTTCATCCTTTATAAGGGATGAAATACTATAGACTAGTAAAGCTTAATACAGCTGCTTCAAATCATGTCTTTTGTGTTGGGAATAGGATGTAGACTTCTTACTGTCTGTGTTTTGTAGGGGTCTACAAATGCCAAAGAGCTCTCTGCAAAGGGTGTGAAGATTTGGGATGCTAATGGATCACGTGAGTTCCTGGATAAGCAGGGTTTCAGTACCAGAGAGGAGGGAGATTTGGGACCAGTGTATGGTTTCCAGTGGAGACACTTTGGAGCAGAATACAAAGATATGCACACAGGTAATCACATACAAATACAGTATTGATTGCTTAGTGAGATGTCTGTGACACCACACTTCCAGAATACCAGTACAGGGTCCTGATTTCCATGATACAGTTGTGCTGGTGAGAACTGACCTTAGTGCACTACATTCACTAGAAAGTGTGGAAGAGAAAGACTTTTCCATTCTGCAACTGGAACAAAGGATGTCTCAAAGTTCATGTTCGTTACAGATATAAGACTTAATATTGGCATGTTGACTGCTGGCAGAATACAGTTTCATGTGAACACAAATGATGCAAATTGTGAACTGACACATCTAAAACTTAGTAAAATGTTTCAGCGTTCCTGAACTTAAAAGGTCTGAGGCATAACATAGCTTGGAAAAAATGAACGAGATAAATTCCCATAGGTTTCATTACTAATAGACTTCCTTAAAATGCATTACTAATGGATAGGTAATTGGCTTCAGGAACTAACATAACTGTTTAAAAAGGCTTCTGGCACAGTATTGCTGGCAGAAAAATTCCCTGAGATGCTAATTATATATTACTACCTTGTTTGCCGTCTTGGGTCTCCCTGTAACCGTAATTTGGTGTTGCATTGCAATAAGAGTTATTAGAAAAAATTAGTTACCAGCCATGCTGATTCACTGGCATGAGTCAGAACAATGAGAAACAACTAATGACTCTTTTCTCTTTTCTGGAATCCATTCTAATATTCAGTTAATTCCAGTGAATTTTTTATATAACTGGTGTTGAGTCTAAAAATCAGCCTGCCAGCGTCATTGAGTGAAGTGTAATATCCGGTGCTATACACAATCAAAGTTCCCTTCTGGCACTAAATGGTATAGAAATACAGTTTTCATACATGACCTCGTGAGTACTAGATGGATGTGTTTATTCATCTGTCCAAAACTTTCTCCTTTTGAGCACGCAGTGTTACTGCACTCCATGTTACTGGTCTGGGTGTAATTTTTTTTTTTTTTAAGAAGGAGCACTATAGCATGCAAGCTTAACATCTTGAAAGGCATCTTAATCCAGAAATGCAATGAGCAAATTAGTTTAAATACCATGAATGGCTAGGTGGTAGTATCTTGCCCATTCCAGTACAGCTTTTCTCCTATTTAGGTGATAAGTCATTGTGAATGGTAAAGTAACATGCTTTGTCCAGTTAATTTTTTTGTATTACAACTTTTGTTTCCTGGGATGTAGTGTTTATGCAGATTTCTTGTTTGGTCTTAAAAAAATGTCTATTGTTGAGGCTTGGAATAAAGTGTTCTAAATAGGAGCGGTCCTATTTCAGTGGGTGGTAAAGGTAGTCGGAACACACAAAAGAGATGGAGGGGTATAGGAAAATACCATCATGAGAATTTCACAAGCCTTACAGCACCCTAAGGAAATCCAAGAATAGCCTACATTTGAAGGGTGCCAACTGATTAATCACTTTCAAAGTTACAGTAAAATCTTCAGAGGTTGTCATTTGGGTATCACTTCTCAGAGGGATGTGGGCTGGGCTTTAAAAAATAAAATGACTTGAATCTATCTGGCTTTGATGTTATTTGGTATCTTCTTCAGATTACTCCAACCAAGGAGTTGATCAGTTGCAAAAAGTGATTGAAACGATCAAAACCAATCCAGATGACAGAAGAATCATTATGTGTGCTTGGAATCCCAAAGGTATTGAACAGCAGACTTTAAGTGAATGTGGTTGCACATTATCTTGCTGTATGCTAAACTATGTTCTAATCCTGTGTCAACAGTCAGTTCCATTTGTTGTCCTTGCTTATTATTTATCAGATTACCAGGAATGCAGTAAAAATGGCCAGGGGTTATAAGCTTGGTTCTCTTTCTACTTAATTCTCATGTTCAGACCTCAAAAATTTTGAACTGTTACTTCGAAGTTTTTCTTTCCAGGTTAAAGTGAAGGATATACCTGGCTAGCAGTGTCATGCAATCTCTGTTCAAAGACAGCAATTCTTATTTAAAAAGGTTAAAAAACCAAAAAAGAGTGTACCAAAGCAGGGTGCCTGGTTTTTAGCCACAAAATAAATTGTAAACGTACCAAGAAATTTAAAACTAGAGAACAGAAATACAATTTGTATTGTAATCATCTCCTTGAACATCGGTTGTCTAGATATCCATTCAGTCTGTAGAGATGCTTCTAAGTAAGAGCTAGTGCCAGAGAATGTTTAACTTCAGCAGCAGTAGATCTGTGCACAAAAAAAAAATCACCCAGCATTTACCATTCGTGTCTCTGAAAGGGGATGCCACAGAACATTCTCAAATATCAGAAGATACCGAGTTAAAGTTTTCCTTACCTAGCTGTAAATGCACTAGCTGCACTTTCAAGTGTAGATAAAACACTCAAAAGGTCTTTTGTTTTCTGATTATTATTTTTTTATTGATTGTTACTTTTATATCTCGATAAGACAGTAAAGGCACATTGCTATGGGAAGAGAATAAGATGAAGCAGTTGGAAGTCGCTTTAGGGTACATGCCTAATTTTACTCTTAATGTCTTCCTTTAGGGAAATCAACTGTCTCACTGAGGTGAATAAAACTAAACTGCTGTGCAGCATTATGGCATAAATCTGTTCTATGAAATATCTGTTTATTACTTTTCTGGTCATACAGTCCAGGAGACAGCTTGTCATGACCTGGACTTAATTGCTTAGGCAGCAGGTGTTTTTAAACAAGAGAAAAAGCAACAGAGTTGCAGATAGTGCAGTTGTATTTGTGCTTTGTACTATATCTCATTAAATGCTTGTTCAGGTTTTGCATCTTCTACATTTATAACACTCTAATACTGTTACAATTTTTTTTTTCTCCCTTCTTCCTGTACTGTGATTCCTAGATATTTCTCTGATGGCTTTGCCTCCATGCCATGCCCTTTGCCAGTTCTATGTTCTAAATGGTGAATTGTCTTGCCAACTCTATCAGAGGTCTGGAGATATGGGACTGGGAGTGCCTTTCAATATTGCCAGCTATTCACTGCTCACATACATGATTGCCCATGTCACAGGGCTAAAGGTAGGCTATTTAATCATTTTACTTAATCTTGTCTGAGAAGTGAGAAACTAAAAGATAAGACTCTTCATGTCACGTCCAAGAAAAGCTGGAATGAACGAGCTGTTCAAATTCTTGCTGAAATATGTGTAAGAAAACACCCTGTAAATTTAATGTGAATTGTCCCTGGTCTGTGTGTGCAGTTAGGATCAGCAATGTAAGAATTCTTAAATTCAGGTCAAACAGACAGATCGTCCAGGTCTATTTACCTGAACATGTGAAAACTGACCTGATGTGCTAGTCTACTTCTAAGAAGTCTGAACTGAGCACTTGTCCTTACGGGATAATAACATACAAGTGATTCAATTGTGTAGCATGTGTTTTTTATTGGAAGCAAACAGTAGCGCAGCTGTCAAGGTTCCAATTTGGATATTCTGCCCACTGAACTTCCAGCTATAATTTCAGCTGGGTATTTTTTTCATTTCCTACTGTAGATTATTATGTAGAGTGGTGGTATGTTTTCAAATAGCTACTGCCCTGTCTCCAGAGCTGTATTTTGTAATTTGGCAGAGTAATTTAAATGCACCACAAGTGAATTTACCTTTTCTTAGAGCATGTAAAAAATTATACTAGCAAGGCTGCTTGGGCCTGATCCTCCTGCTACCAGCAACATGAAGGGGAACTTAAAGTAGAGAAGCAGGGAAGAATTGGATTTCACAGCAATTGCAGACATACTTAAGAAGCTAGGCCAAGGTGCTAGAAGAAGCGAAGTTTATGTCTATAAAGCAGCTATTGCCTCTCAGTTGCTTCTTCTCACAGCTTTGGTGGTTTTTAGTGTAATATATCCCTGATCTACATTGGTGAGAGGGCAGTGAAAGAGCCAATAAAACTTACGTAAGTTAAATTAGATTGCTTGGGGGCTGCTGAGTCACAGAACTTGCAAGCTTGCAAAACCCATCTGGATGCTTGATAAGTGCTTTGGGCTTTAGCCTGTGACTGACACCTCCACTGCCACAAACTACACTGTTTAGTAGTGGCTAAGGCAACTAGTTTGAAACTAGCTGTGGGCAAGTTCTACTCATTAGAAGTGGAGTGGGAAAGCTAGATGTCACTGCCCCATCTGTTTCCATCTTGGTGAGCAGATCAGTAGTGCTTTGTTTGTTTACCGAAGCTATTAACCTAGCAAAGGTAAGGGTTTTTTTGGTAAGCTACTGGAAATTTCATTATACTTTTTTCATTAATTATGTATTAGTCTGGGAAGATATTGTCCTCAGAGCTTGCAAGGATATCTTGATAATCCAGTCCAGTACAGAACCTGCAATTTAAGATGCAGTCTTCCTCCGGAAGGAGACTGGTGTCCTGGTTACCCAGGACATGGAGAAGGCTGAGGTACTCAATGACTTTTTTGCCTCAGTCTTCACCAACAAGGGCTCTTGTCTCACCACCCA
>JAAGAY010137529.1:0-25939 GCA_011801015.1 Ardeotis arabs
GCTGCAGCTCGCAAAAGAATTGGAAGTGTTGTTGGGGAGGAAGGGGGGGAAGAGATGTGACATTTATTGTGAAAATATCCTTTATGTATTCAGAAAGCATCTCCTAGAAGAGATGCGGTTCAGCTTTAACAAGCAAGCTCTTATGTGCCTATTGCTTTGTGCAGTTTTGAGTGTTGAATTTCTTCATAGAGTATGTTCTTTGGGGTTTATAGAATTAGTGCATTGCAAATCTACATTTTATATAATTCACCGGGAAAATTATGTGTTGGTATGACACTTGTGCATAATACTGAGCATGTATGGCTTTTTTTCTCTATTTTTGCAGCTAGTAAAACTTTGCATTGCTGTGGGATTTTTTGTGTATTTTTTTTTAAGTTGGCTGTTATCCAACCAAAGCTTTTTTTTTTTTTTAAATGTTTTCCTTAAGGTGGTTTTGGTTTAGAACTTTTTATGAAAGCAGAACATGTATTAGCTGGGATCAGCACACCTTGAACAATGGCGTTTATATGCAAGAAACACAGCTGATACCGTTCTCAATTACCATTGCTTCTTGGCTTTCACTGGTGTAGCCTCGATGTTAGTACTGAAAAGACTTTTTTTTCATTAATATTCCATACACTGAAAAAATGCTGCTTTGAAAGTTTAAAAAACCCCAACTGTTCAGAAGCCTGTTCCTTTTAAGCAGTAGCACTGTCTTAATGTATTAAGAAATCATGATTTCACTTTACCTTTTAAGAGAGCCTTATCCTTCTCTGTCTGAAGTGGGACTGGATGGATTCTAGAAGACTCTAATTTTGGTCTGTGAGTGGGGGAGAAACACAATAAAACTCCCTTTAGTTAGAATAGGGTCTGTGCTTGTTGTCAAGGGAATATAAATGTAACTGCCTGACCTGTAGACAGGCCTTCGCTTTTCACTCTGTGCAAATCACCTTAGTTCTCTGATAGATGCTGCCTTTTGGAAGGGGAGAAGCACCATCTTTTAAAGGTGCAAATCAGGAAAACAAACAAAGGTTGGAATTGGAATGATGAAATGTTATAATGATGAACCTTAATAATCCTTTGTCTCAATACAATAACAAGGTTCTTGTTGGTTAATTTATTATCCCTGTTTTTGCTCCAGTCAAGTACGTAATTGTGGAAGCAATGGATTTTAAGAAACTGTTCTGAAATTTACTTTCCTAATACCTAAATTTTTGGTGCACTTGATAATATGGTAGTAAAGTAGAGGTTAAGGGGTTTTGTGGTTTGATGCCTTTTTTTTTTTTTTTAATGGGTGATGAGAGTGGACCTTCTTGTAAGCAATTAAGGAATAACTGGGATATTATTTTTAATTTTTCACGTGGTGGGAAGTTAGATGGGTCTCTGGTATTATAGCCCAGAGGAGTTTCTTGGTGCTGTGAGGGGAAAACCTTCTCTTCGGTACATACACGCATACAGAATTTGCTTTGGTTTTTTTGTGTGTACTTCATCTCACTAGCTGTTCTGATATTACCAGTACTGATCTGCCTCCAAAATGAAGCCTGTCAGAACAATACATATAAAATTAATAGCAGTAAAAATGAACTGCTTAACTCTGAAGCCTAATAACAAATGTTTACTATTTATCTCAATCCATGCTACTTTTACAGTTGTCCTTTTTATATCTTCTGTTGCAGTATAGGATTAAATTTCTAGTAGAAGTACTCCTCTTTGCAACTGTAACGTCAAACAGAGGAGGGGCATAAACCCCTCAGTTGTTTCTAGTAGATCTAGTTTGTTATGGTAGAGAAGATACTGCTTTATTACCAATTTAATATAATCTTTAAACTAAAATTTTGAAATGATGCATTGTATTTTATTTTACCCTTATATTGTAGCCTCCATATTTAACCTTAATCTTATTTAAAAAAAAAAAATCCATGAAGCGTTGTGGACTACACTGTCAGGATGTCTTTGAAAGTAAAAATTGCAGTCTTTTAAAGTTAATTCTAAAGCACTTTCTGTATCTGGATCATATGGAGTATGTAATGTTTGCAGAATAAAAAGGAAATCTGATCTGGCATGGCAGAGCTTGTTCTTTTTCCTCCTCCCCCTCCTGAACTGCAGAGAGCCTTGTTGTCTGGTTCTATTACAGCTTTGCCAAAACAGTTGGAAATACAGATGCAAGTGGCTCTAAAAAATGATGTTACGAGTCTAGTGGATAGGAAATAAGGGTGTCAGAATTTTGACTGGTGTGCTGTCACTGCTGTCTGCACCATCACCAATAAGGAGGAACAGTAGGTATTTGTAGGATAGGCATTATGAGGGCCCCATATACCCCGTCCTTCAGCAGTTCATTTGGCTGACAATGCTCAAGGTCATCCTGGATGTGGTGCAGCCGTGTAATCTTGAGTCAGACTGCTGTGGAAAGAGCTGCGAGAAGTCTTGTGGGGGTTCCCCTTTCACTCAGGAGTTGTCTTTAAGCTCAGGCCCTTGGTGTTGGTTGTTGCCTCAGCTAGGTTGCAGCTATGTGGTTTTCCAGCCATGTACCTTGCTGATCTGGATCCTGATATACTGGCTGCCTGGCTTGCTGTGGCTCTTCACTGGACAGTTGGCTGACCCTGATCACTGTCAGTACACCTGGTCTCCTTTTTTCATTCAGATACTGTGAGATTATGCCCTTTGTCACAACCATAGACTGTTGGCAGTTGTTCAAGACCAATATGTAGAAATCAGGTCTGCAGAGGATGACTTTGGACCTGTTGTTGGAAAATACCAAGCACCAAAAGAGCATAATCCACACTGAATGCAAGTGGCATGAAGCCATTGCTGTATATTATTTGCTTGTGCTGAAAGCACTGGCTCAGTGAGAGTGTTTGGCCTGCGAGGGTAATGAGCCCTTGGTCATTCCACCTGCAACAAGCTTTCCAGGAGATCCAAGTTCTGCTACTGCTACGGTGATCTTTCTAGAGTACAAACCTAGTGCATAATGGTCAGCTGAGCTGCTTGTCACTGGTTATCATGGTGAGCTGAAAACAAGGTAAGTTTGTGTTGCAACGATCCAGAGCTTCCAAGAAACTTACAATTTCAGTTTGAGCAGTTGTTACGGCTGTGAAAAAAACTACTGTGGTTTGTGATCCTGGACAGAGAATTGAGCTTGTAGCTGACTGTGAAACAAATGGTGTAGCCAAAGCAACTGATTGTGGGATATCGGCATGGAGAACTCCTTTAGGATCTTCATATATAGACACATCACTAGCTATGAAGATGCCATTAGGACAGCACAGAGAAGAGGGTTATTATGAATTTAAGATTTTTACAGCAAGGAGGAAAGCAGAGCTGGATGGTGTTTTCAATACGTGTCTTTCTCCTTATGGACCCCTTCTGGCAGCTAAACCCCTAGGGTGATGGAAGTGCACTCAGGGCCCTCACAGGAGGATCCACATAAATGAGTTGAGGTCTAGGGGAAGGAAGCAGGACCTTTTGATTTTTCTCTCAGCACTTCAAGCAAAGCAGCTGTAAAAGCAGCATGGATTAGGACAAACAGTAAACATTTGTCACTAGATTTCAGAGTTACCAGCTCATACTTACTGTTGTGAGTTGCCTTGCTGAAAACTGTAGCTGCAGTACAGAGTGCAGTTGCGGGTATAAAATAATCGTAATTCATTCTGTAGACAGATTATGTATGTTTATTCATTGTGGAGATTACACATTTTTCATTAGGAATACAGTTGAATGCTGTTAGGAAAACAGCTTCTTAATACCGCTTTATCAGTAACATAGGAGTAGCCCAAATGCTAGTGTGTTTACGAACTTGAAAAAGATACTTGAACAAAATGGAGGTAAAACTATGCTTTGAATTAGCAAAATACAGAAGTTACTGTAGTGGCTTAGTTGCTGGGATTGGTAGTGTCTGTTCATGCTTTTCAAAAATTATTTTCAAGATGTTTTGCAAGACACACTGAAAGTTGTGTGGGAGGGAGAGTGAGAACACCCTGATACTGTGTCAAATTGAACTGATGCTTCCTGTAGGCCATAACTGGTTTCAAATATCTTGTTGTCCACATTTCTCCTTTGCCTTGCAGAGCAGCAGATTTTTTTGACAGAGTTTGTAATTCTTTAAGTTACTTCAGATCCTGTGAAGGATGCTTTGACTTTTTTCAAAGAAGACATAAGTGATTATAACTTTGTCCATTCTTTCTATGTGCTCCTTGCATGTCTTAATCTTGAGTAAGCAGTTGTGGAAGGTAGTTCATATTCCATCTTCACATCGTGCTTTTCTGCTGGCTGTGGCTAGAAATGTCAGCGGTAATGTTTTTGTGGCGTAAAAATCTGACTCTTTAGGTAAAAATTTACATTCTTGTCAAAGTCTGAAAGATCCCTTAGGTTGGGTTAGGTACTGACATAGCATCAGGCATCTGTCCATGGTGTTTTCCCTGAGCTTGGGCCGCTTTTGATCTGAAGCCAAAAGGTTACTGATCACCATGAGCTTCTGTCAGGTTCCTCTCTCTGCCCCTGCTTCAGCTTCTTCACATCTTCACTTTTTTTTTTCTTTCCTGTTTTTCCTCTTCTTAAATACGTTATCACAGAGGCGTTGTGAGGGAACGTTTTCCTACCAGGTGGCTCGGCCCTGGCCAGCAGTGGGTCCACCCTAGGCCCGGCAGAGTCCACTGGACAAAGGGGAAACAACTTCTAGCAGCTTCTTAGAGAAGCCCCCCCTCACTAAATAAAACTAACACAAGTTCTTAAATCAACCAAGTGCTATCTAGCTATTGCAAGGTGCATTTCTCCTTCCTTTATATTTATATGTCCCTTTTGACAATGTGTAAACATAAGAAAAAAAACTTTTGAATGAACTGCATATTGCATTTAAACTTCAAGTATGCAGTTTATTTCTTAAAGGAGAAAAACTTGGCACTTTCATTTTAGAAAGAACCCAACGTGTTTCTTTTTTGTGAAAAATAACTGACCTGAAGATACTTTTGTCTAACCATACTTGCTAAAAATAATAGCGGCTCTTTGCAGGAGCTGTTTCTGAGCTTAAAAAAAATTACAAAAAATATCCGTTTTGTAATTAAATGGAAAGTGGAGGCCAAAACCCACACTTCAGGAGTAATACAGACCAAATTGAGCATGCAGAGCAATAACCATTAGTCTCATGATGTACAAAAGGAGCCTGAAAGAACTGGGTTTGTTTGGCCTGAGGAAGGGAAGGCTAAGGGGAGATCTTATCTTCACCTAACTGATGGGAGGATGTAGAGGACTGGGCCATGCTCTTCTCAGAGGGCCACAGTGATTGAGTGAGAGGTAAGTGATATGAGTTTTGACAGAGGAGATTGCAGTTGTATGCAAGGAGGAAAAATTTTCACCGTAAGAGTGATTAAACACTGGAACAAGATTCCAAAAGGGGCTGTGAAGTCTCTGTGCTTGGAGATACTTAAAACTTGACTGTACGATGCCATGAGCAGCCAGGTTTATCTAGCTCAGTGAGGGATTAAACTAGTAGAAATGAGACCATCCCTTCTCTTCAGAACTGTTCTATGATTCTGTCATGCTTTGTTTCATGTGGGACCAAAAAGTGACTGGCCTTACTGTCATTTAAAAATATTACAATATCCATTTAATGTGTTTCTTTGAAGTTAAAGAGCAATATTCTTATTGTAAATAATTTTTTTTTTTTCTTTTCCCTTCTATTACTAAGGCACACTTTCTAATGTTTGATGCCACTATGCCTATTGGTAGTTCTTTTACCTCTGTGTTAACTCTCAATTTTTGGTGTTACAGTGTTTTAACAGATGATCATATATTTTTTTTGTGAACTGTTAAAGATTAGTGACTGGAACTGCATGCAGTATTAAAAATATTGGCACACTAAAAGGGTGTTTTGTTCATTTCTTAATATTCAGTTAGAAGCTCAGCAGTAGTAAAATTGTGGCAAGTATGTGCTTTTACAGAACATCCGTAACTCTAAAAGTATCTTCTGAATAAGCTAGAACTCGTAAGCGTACACAGTCAGCTATTTCACCCATGTTTCTTCACCTTTTGGAAAGATCTAATAGGTTGAATTCATTTGCTCAGTATTGTGAGATTTTTCTGTAGCTCTTTTTAACAAGCTTTAAACTGACAATACTACGTTAACAAGCTGTGTGACCTTACTATTTGTCTTCAGTGGTGTTTATGAAAATCTTGAACAGTGTAATTTTACCACAGATCCTTACAACATGTTTTTAATCTTTCTGCATTATAAAAACATTATATTAAAAGTCTAAAAATCCAGGGATAATTGTAACTTACCAATTTTCTAATACTTTCCAATAACTTGATAAATTTAAAGCATAATATCCTCTATGTGCTCAGTTTGCCTTTTTTGGGGTATTAATGTTTTATTATAGTCTGAAACTGGCCTATCCGGATTATGAAAGCAAAGTGTACCTAAACACCTCAGGAAGTCACCTTCAATGCTGTTAGTGTATACTGCAGTGGAAAATTAATCTGTTTTGTTTCCTCTGTATTTTCTGTGTAATGATAATCTTCACCTTCACACGCATCTTACATTTTCCACATAAGTAGGTATTTTTAAGGATGATGAACTTAACTGGTCTGAGCATGTATGTTTATTTAAATATTAATTTCTTTTAATCCTTCAACACATTTAAATTTAGTAAACATTTCACATACAGTGTCTCTTTGTTGTGAGAAGTGAGTAAAATCTTCCTGGAAAGAAAGGTACATAGAATAGGCATCTTAATCTTTTTCTTCGGAAATTATTCCATCACAGTTGTGAATTGTGCTAATTGTATTTCAGTGAATTTAAATTAAAAAATTATAGCTACTTCTGAAGTTGCAGCTTTGTTTTTAGTTTTATGGAAATACTCCTATGCAAAAGACCTCAAAAACTTTCAAAACTGACAGTCCAATAAATGTGATTTTTCCATGGCCAGCACACATCATCTGTTCTTCTTGTGGATCGTAGTTCTTGTTGGTTTTGGATCAAATGGATAAATCTCAGCTGACATTTTAAAGGAGATAAAAATGCTTGTTCTTCCCTTTTCTCCCATATGAGCCGATTATAATTTGAAGAGGTGAGAACGAGCTGCATGTTTGGGCTGATACCTGTGCCTTCTTATCCAGCCACCCAGAACTCAGCCTGACTCCTGGAGCTCGTAGTCATCCATCTTGACAAAAGTTTCCTATATGCTCATAGCAAGTTCTCAGACACTACTACTCTTTTCACATTGCTTAACCAGTTGTACACTGAATCGTTAACTTTGAAACCTATCCACTGTTCCTTTCTAAGCGTGTTGCCTCGAAAAAGGAGAAACAAGACCATGTTCCTCTAAGAACAAGCAGCAGTTCTGTTCTTAATGAACCTAGACCTCTCGTATCTATAGGATTGTGAAATGTCTACTTAAGAACTTCGTCAATTAGTATTAGATAATAATCTGAGTTGTCAAAGGACTGATATTGGTACAAATTATTGTGTTACTTTATTGCCTCTTGTACGGTTTTGCTAGATGTTTTTAGAGGACATCCAGACATAGGCTGATGGGTTTTGAATGGTGTATACTAAAGCAACGCATGGGGAGTGTTTTTAATACTTGACCAAGAGCAGATTTTAAGGAGATTGCTTAGTTATCAGTTGTACTGCATTTAACATGGTGACATGCCTATTAACTCTTCAGTTACTATGCATCACTTTGTATCAGAGGATGTGTTTTACCTTGTTACTGCTTTTAGTCTGTCTACAGGTCATTCTGTCCTTCCGCTTAATGTGGCTTTGGGTTATTTTTACCTTTGTATAGATCCTTTGCCCATATGAAGAGTGTATGTCTAAGTTCTGCTGCTGGAAGCAATGAGGATGTTAAGTGTTCACACTCCACTTAAAATCTCTAAGGGTATGACTGTAAAATGTCTCTGGAGGGAACTCTTGTTGAGCTGAAAATTCCATGAAATTACAGGAAGGTAGTCTGCTGGAATTTTTAAGTTACGTTTACTGACTCATGGTGTAATTTGCTTGCCCTTTTAGGGAAGCAAAAATATATCAGCATAAATGCATATTTTCCTAAATTTTTATTCATACATCAAAAATCTTCTGGTTTGTGCCTGTTGCTATGAAATACATTTTGAGATTTAAATTCAGCGTCATCTGTTTCTGAGGAAAATTTTTGTTCCCATTTCTGTTCAAAGCTTTTAATAATTAATTTCAACTTCTGTAGAGTCAGCTAATTCTCTCCATGTGCTTTCAAATACTGTTAGCTGCTAAAATGGCATTGTAAACCACACAGATTAAGTGACCACCAGCAATGTTTAATAGATACAGGAATATTTACATCATAGGCAGACAAGATGTTCCTCTGGTGGTGGTGGCTTTTACATTCTAACTTTTCTGCCCAAGATAAACACCCTTATACTAGTGAAAGTACAATCTTGTCAGCCTAACAGAGCTGGTGCTTGGCTTCTGCCCGAGTGCTTGTGTCTCAAATGACAAAACTGAGTTAAATGATGCTCTGAGTGCATGAAGTTTTAAAGCCACATCCACACCTCTTTTAATCAATTCCACTTAATGCACATCCAAATCATGCAACACCATTTCTGCTATAATTTGCCAATTAAGTTTTCTTTTTCAAATGCAGCTAAAATTACGGGTGGAGTCTGACTGGATTGTTATCAGTAGTGGAAGTGACAGCTTCATGTTGATTTTGAGGAGTTTTATGGAAGGTTTTTAGTCTGTGTTTTTGGATTAGAGCTACCAGCTGTGTGTCTTCACACAGCCTCTAGAACTGAATTCTTATATTGCTTTTGTATTTAAAGTGAAAGCATAACAGTGTCAGTTGTGTTTCAAAGGTATCCTGTGTTCAGTCAAGCCACATTGGAAGGAAAACTTGAATAAAATTGATCAAAGCTTGAAATCCCAGAAATATATTAAAGAAAAAATATCTTGTCTGTCCCTTGAGTGTAATAAGTTTTTCTTCAAAAATATTAAAAAAAAAAACCCAAACCTGTAACTAGTCTTAACACTGGAATCATTTATCTAACTTCTTCCCAGAGTATTTTTGTATCTTTTGCTCCTATTACTTGTAGTCATCTATATGAAATCTCTTAACATCCAAAAATTGATACATAGGGTTGTTTGGTTTTGGTTTTTTTTGAGGACTGTCTGTTAGTTATTTGCATGCTACAAAAACTCCTGTGTTCTTCTTGTCCCGGTAGGAAATTAAGATCTTATTGACCTTTGAATCAGAATAAACACATCCTCTCTACAGTAAAATTTTGAGTATATACTTTGCTGTGTCACTTTTCTCACTCCCTCTTACTGGAAGCTGAGTATTCATTAATGTAGCTTAAGTGATAAAGACTCCTAAAGCTTATTTTTAAATGGAAGAAATTAAAATAACTTGCTTTCATTGCACAGCTACATTTTCAGTTTAAAAAGACAATTGTAAATAAAATAATTAATATTTTGGGAAGTGTTCTGGAAGTGAGATGTCTAAATGTGTCCACAGTTTCTGGATATGCAGTAGTGGGTTAGTATTGGATTCTTGGCTAATAAAGCCAAGCAACTTGTTTCTGCCGTGTAAATTTGCAGATTTGTTGGAGGCTCCACTTTAAGTGTATTATGTAATTAAATTCTCCACTCTTTCTGCTGTGTGAGAGGGGTGAAAATTTGGTGCAAATTATCACCAGAATGTCAGGTTTTCTGTCAGCTAAGCAGGGACACTGTGGCTAATAGGTACAGTTCCTGTTCTTAATAGAATTCCTTTGTGAGACTGAAGACATCTGTTTGAAGGAAATGTACATTTTTAGACAAATGTGATGTGAGGAAAATAATGTCGGATTGTGCAGGAATAATTTTTTAGTTAAATGGAAAAATTCATTCACTTAATTCCTGACAAAATGTACAGATATAATATATCTTCTTAAAATATGATTATGTTGGAAGTACAGGCTTCAGTACATTTTGAAATGGGTATAAATGGCTTTCTACTGTACTTGAGTCAAGACTCAAGTTTTTATTTCCTAGTAGGGAACTACTGGTAACTGCTGTTAGCATTTGAAGTAATTGTTGTTAGCATTTGACATGGCTGGTATTGGCTGCTAAGCAAGTTACTAAGCTCTGAAATTATTTCCTTTTCTTCTTTCCAAAACATAGTTGCTATCATGCTTGACCATTTCTTTTACCTCTTGTCACATCACACGAGATGCCTAAATTTCACAGGCGTATGGGACTAAGGAAGCATTGCTTATGCCAAAAACTGAGGAAAACTATGCACTGAACTGGGCAGTAGGATTTTTCATGGAATTAAAACAAAACAAAAACAAAACAAAACAAAAACAAAACCAAAAAACCCACCACACAACAAAACTACCACCAAACACCTCTTTCCCCCCCTCTCTCCTGAAAAAAAATCCACAAACAAAGGAAAACCCCCACACAGGGGATGGGACTTCCTGTCTATTGAAATTTATTAAGAAATTGCTCTCAAGAAAATTGCAGAAAAGTCCTGATGGTGTTTGGTGATACTTGTGCAAATCTTGTAATAACTGCTGGAGTTTTTAATGCTGTATGGCAATTTGTGACTATTTTAGTTATCAATCAACCTCAGTTTGCATCTTGGCTAAGAGTTATGTGCACTGTTAAAGCCCTCCCTATGAATAGGCTTCTCAAAAAGACTTAACATATTTCTTGTGCTACTTCTAGTTTTAAAGAGAATGGAGTATTTAGAAAGCTGATTTAGTGTTGTCATCAATGAAATGGATGAAATGAAAATGGAAGTCTGTGTTGATTTAAAACTAAATGTTACCTTCAGGCAAAATGGAATGTACATGCAGTTGTGCTTGTAACTTAACCAGAGTTTTTATACAGGGGCTGTGCATTTGGTTTAGGTTGCATTAGGGTGTGAAACACTTGAGTTTGTAGAAAACCATGGAGGGCTTTTTTTTAATGCATTCTTTAATGAATTCTTGTGATATCTGTTAATAATGATTCTAAATGTCATCATTAGATTCACCTGCTTTGTCATTCAGAAGCATCCAATAGAAAGCAAGCAGTGAGCCCCGGGGTTTAGCCTGTGTACGAGCAGTGAGGAGGAGCAGCAGCAGGCTGATATGCTCTGGGGAAGTAACCAAGTTATTTTACATTTTGGCAGTTGATTGTTCATTGAATTATACTTTATTGTAGATATGTGACAGGTAGCATTGGCAAGTTACTCATTCATGAGCGGTATCTGACTAGAATTACAGGCTGGTGTATAGAGTTTGGGTGTTTTTCAGGAAACAGCATTTCTGCTTACAGCAGGTGGTTAGCCTTAATTAGCTGATACTTATTTCAACCAACATCCGAAGTGGTGGTGTTTATTCAGTGGTTCATGGATTTTCTTCAATTTACTTAATAAAAATCTTCTTCTGAATTACACCATGCACTTGAATTATGTTCTGTAAAGTAGCTGAAGTCTGGTCTCACCACAGTAGTGCTTCATTTTTTCAGAGATTGTTATTCATATTTAAAAACAATGTTAAAGTTTTCAAATGCAGTTGAACGTTTTGCATAATAGGTTTGTTTTTATGCTAGGAGAATGGATTGAAGTACACTGCAAGGGCTAGGAAACTGAGGATTTTTCTCTTAGGTTTCTGTGAAGTGCTTTGTGTTTAAAAATAGATTATGCTGTCATATTAACTCTATGTATGCCAGAAAGCTCTGCTGAGAATTCTTTAGCTGTTTGGTTTCTCTCTTACTGTATTAAGACAGGTTTTTTTTTTTCTTACGTTGTCTATTTGATTAGCCTCCCTGTCACTTTTCTCCCTAATTTTCAGGTGGAATTTTTGTTTCATCAGCTCAAGCCCATTTCGGCTTGTTTCACTTGTCATTTCCTGTATAAGCATTCCTATTTTCCTCTTTATGGTACACTGCCTTTAAAACTATCACTTTTACTCTTCACTTTCTATGTTTAAACATTTTAATATAGTCTAAAAATTCTTATTTCTCTTAAATATTATTACAGATATATTTTCAAGCATTTTTAAATTTTCATATGGCTTCTAAGAAAGTTCACTTATGATAAAAATCTTTGTAAAGCAGGAGTTTAGATGCAGGATGGTGTTGGTATACTTTCGAACAATCATTAGATAATTAGGTGCTGTATTGGGTTTGCATGACAAGGTTTTGGTAGCAGGGGGGGCTATGGAAATGACTTCTGTGACAAGATGCCACATGCTTCCCCTGTGTTTGCTAGAGTCAATGCCAGCCAGCTCCAAGACAGACCTACTGCTGGCCAAGTCGGAGCCCATCAGTGATGGTGGTAGTGCATATGGGATAACGTATTTAAGAAGGGGCGGGGTGTGGAAACTACAGCTGGAGAGAGGAGTGAGAATATGAGAGAGGAACAGTCTGCAGGCACCAGGTTCTGTGAAGGAGGAGGGGTGGAGGTGCTCCAGGTGCCAGAGTAGAGATTCCCCTGCAGCCCATGGTGCAGCCCAGATCCACCTGCAGCCTGCGGAGGACCCCACACCAGAGCAGGCAGGTGTCTGAAGGAAGCTGTGACCCTGTGGGAAGCCCACACTGGAGCAGGCTCGTGGCAGGACCTGTGGCCTTGTGGAAAGAGGAGCCCAGGCTGGAGCAGGTTTGCTGGCAGGAATTGTGACCCTGCAGGGGACCCATGCTGGAGCAGTCTGTTTCTGAAGGACTGCACCCTGTGGAAGGGACCCATGCTGGGGCAGCTCATGAAGAACTGCAGCCCATGGGAAGGATTCATAGAATGGTTAGGGTTGCAAGGGACCTTCAAAGGTCATCTAGTCCAACCCCCCTGCAAGGAGCAGGGACATCCCCCACTAGATCAGGTCGCTCAGAGCCCCATCCAGCCTGGCCTTGAATGTTTCCAGGGATGGGGCATCCACCACCTCTCTGGGCAACCTGTTCCAGTGTTCGACAACCCTCATTGTGAAAAATTTTTTCCTAATGTCCAGTCTAAATCTACCCCCCTCTATTTTAAAACCATTACCCCTTGTCCTATCACAACAGGCCCTACTGAACAGTTGGAGAAGTTCATCGAGGACTGTCTTCTGTGGGAAGGACCCCAGGCTGGAGCAGGGGAAGAGTGTGAGGAGTCCTCCCCCTGAGGAGGAAGGAGTGGCAGAGACAACATGTGATGAACTGACCCCAGCCTCCATTCTCTGTCCCTCTGTACTGCTGCTAGGGAGGAGGAGGTAGAGAAAATCGTGAATGAAGCTGAGCCTGGGAAGAAATGAGGGGTGTGCAGAAGGTGTTTTAAGATTTTATTTTGTTTCTCATTATCCTCCTCTGATGTGATTGGTAATACATTAATTTTCCCCAAGCTGAGTCTGTTTTGCCCATTATGGTAACTGGTGAATGATCTCTCCCTGTCCTTACTTCAACCTGTGTGCCGTGCACTATGTTTTCTCTCCCCTGTCCAGTTGAGGAGAGGGAGTGATAGAGCATCCAGCCAGGGTCAACCCACCACAGATGCACAGATTATTCATTGTTGATCTACTTTTATCATCTATAGACTTGTGATGTACACCTGGAAAAGATATTACTGTAAGTAATTTCAGTGCCTCAGGTTGTTTAGTATGTAAAAAATATGTCAAATACTATAAAATGACAGCAGGCTTTTTTTCTACTTCATTACCAGTCAGTCCTTAAAATCTTCCATCTTAAATCTTTGACAGTTCAATGTTATTACTTAGTTTCTCTATCCTCAAACCACAGTGTAATCTTGTAGTTAGGAGATAGCTGCCACCAGCAATAGCCTTCAGCACTGGATTCCCCAAGGACTGAAGCTTTTGAAGGGGATTAGTGTTGTGAAGCACCTGTTTTGAGCTTCACTCCGGGACTGACAAACATGTGCTTCACTTTCCTTTCAGGCTCTCTTAAGCTGGTAGGTTTTTTGGGTGTTGGCTTTTTTCTTTTTTTCCTGTTAAATGAGCCATTATCAGACTAATTAGATTCTAACAGCCCTTAATTTTTTTTTTCCATTATATGGAAGAATATATTGCTTTAAAAGACTCATAATCCAATGAAAAGCTACTCATTTGAATGAAAATTTAGCCAAGAGATTTATTTATGTAGAAACTGTAAATTTTAAATGTTGTGTACCATTCTACTTAATGAATTCCAACATCTTGCTTCTGCTTCCCCCCTCCTCACTTGTGATTAAGACTAGTTTCATACACAAGCTGTCATAGGTGAAATAACTGTTTTATTGTTATGGAGTTATGGCTAGATCCAGACTGCAGATCAGCACAGATCATCAGTGCTATTGCTTTATTAAAAATGTAAAGCTTGAATGGTTACTACTAACCAGGACTTTTTTTTTTTTTTCTTTCCTGGAAATAAAGCTTCTTTAAGTAAAACCACTGGATTACCTGTATGTCCAAAAATTTAACCAACTTCAAAATAAAGTAAAATACAGCTTGCTTTTGAATTTTAGGCAGCAAATGTGCTACATATGTATGATTTTAAGCATTGATTTTAAACCTTGTTTTCTGTCAATGTATATGTGGAAGTAGTTATCATATTTTGGGTGCTAGTCTTTTTCAGGTGCATTACTGAATGTGAAACAGCAGCAGTTAGGAACAGTGCAGTTTCTCCAAATGCAGGGAAATGAACACTTCCAATTTGTAATTTCCAGTTACAAATTTTTGCTATCTGAAGAACAGCCAAAAGGTATTTCTGTCAGTGGCTCAATTCCTTGAAAGCAAAGGAGTGAACATAGCCAGTAATTACAGCTGGTTCTCATTTCCCCCCTCTCCTGGTGCTGGATAAAGGCAGCTGATGCAGATGAGGGTCATGCTGTGGAAGTTTCAATCCACTGTACGAGTACTGCTTGATACTGGGACCTTCCCTTGTGCATCCCCCTACTATTCTCAGCTCACATTCTAACTGGCCTTGAACAATACAACTTTAGTATGACAATAGCTGGTTGGAATAGTAAATTTTTTCTGATAATTCTTATGGAATCTCTTAAGTACCAGTAAAATATTTTTAATTATTGATCAGGAATTGTTTGGCTTTGTTGTTGTAGATCAGGCTGAAAGTCCATCTGATCTTCAGTGTCATGTTTCTGGTAGGAATTGTGTTAACTGTTTTGGAAAAAAAAAAAAAGTTGTTGGAACTACTCCATAGCAATGTTTACAGATACAATACATGGTAGACCTTAAACTTACAGCTCGGTTCTTTTGGAGTAAGCCTGCATTCTTTTATGACACTTCACACCACTTACATGTGGACCCCTTTATCTTCATTAATGAGATAAAGAGAGGAAGTTTGTTCCTCTTCTGTGCCACTTAAAATGTTTATATATCATGCTCTCTTGAGTCTAATACAAGCACTGTTTTTTCCATGACTGTTCCTGTGGCTTTGATCGCTGTGGTCATTTTTCTTGCTTTAAGCGTTTCTTTTGGCAAGGAAATGCTTCTACAGGATCAATAATGTTCCAAATAAAACAATATAAACAGCAGTATGTTTTATGTATTTTCTAGTCCAATGTATGCATACAACAATATCTTGCCTGCTTTCAGTTATCTGCAGCCAAACTCCCACTCCCAGGGTTGCTAGTTTTAGTGTAAAATGTATTGCATATTGTATATAATTATAGTACTTTCTTGTATCCTCAAATTTATTTTTAAGTGCTGCTAGAAGTAATAAGTAATATTTTTAATTAAACTTTGCCATGTATGAATTGGAAGGTTTCTTTCCTGCGCCACCCACTTATTTCTAATAGCATGTGTTAGAACAGAGTACTGTTAACTGAGAGAGTAAAATCTCTAAGTATTGTTAATTATTGTAGTAATGATTTCAGTAAAATCAGTGAAAACTGTAATGAGTCTGTCACATAATAGAAATGCAATAAAAAATAAGTTCTGTTACCCAGAAAAGTACTCCTTGCTTGAGATTAGGACAGTTAATTTAACAGTTTCAAAAGAAGGTAAATATTTAAAATAAAATTTTATCAAATGTTAGACAAGCTTTTGAAGTCTTTTTTTCTGGTTTTCTGAGACTGTCTTATGTTCTTCTCTCTTTAAGGATTGAATTGCTAGTTCTAGAAAAAGTGCTAATTCTGATAAATCCATATTTCAATACATTATGTCCTTTTTCCCATACTTTGCAGTCTCTCTGCCTTCGTGTCTGGCAACTTGCATTTCTCTTACTCAAGATACTGAACTCTGCTTATTCTTTTAAAAAAATGCTGCCATGGTACTATCAACTGAAATGTCTGAGAAAGCAGACTGTGTTGAAGTACAAGTACATAGTGCAAATTACGAAGCTTCACTAAAGCTTTAATGCTATTTCTTTTTGGACTTCAAATTTGAAATATACTAATACTTGCTTTTGACCAGCAGAAATGACCATGTTATCAATATACTTGATTTTTAGTTAGTCTTTTTTTCTATTATGTTGTTTTTGCACATGCTCCTCCTATGTATGGTGGCCTGTGTATTCTTTGACTTAAACCTCTGTTTGTGTTTTTGTATGGGGGGAAAAAAAATCTACCTGCCTATTTAAAATGAGAAGAACTTTTTTTTTCTTACTGATGTGTGTGTAGATAGTCTGGTAGCTATGGGTATCTGACAGTTGTAAAGAAAAAAAAAAAAACTATTTTTCTTTTAATGAAATGGGGATCTGTCAGCCAAGCAACACTGGTACCTCTGCTGAGTCTTTATATATGAGCAAGAAAGTACTCACACAACTGAGATGAGTTTTGTCTTCTGTATGTATGTTCTGCAAATGATCAACCATATCTCATGTTTTCTGCTTTCAAAATTATAGTGAGTTTTACTGACCAGGAATTGTGTTTTGTAGTAGAATTTGTATCAACTGTTCTTCCTGTCAGGCCATGACCTAAAAACTTTAAACTTCTAGCTTTATTTCAGTTCCGATCTGTACTAGGAAACAGCTGTTCCGTGTGACATCGCTGGGTCACCTACTTACCCTGTCTTGCCTTTTGTCCTCCATTCAGCAACTATTAAATTACACTGTTGTCATAGAAAAATGGGCTTCTGTGAAAAAGATAAGGAATGGATCAATCATCAGGGCCCAGTGATGCCACAAGTAGAATACAAAACTAAAAATGTAATTTTTGTATTTAACAGATTGTAAAAAATGTTACCCAGAGAACAGTAAGTTCTCTGCAGTCCTACAATGCAGAAAATATTAATGTATCATGCAATATTGAACATAATGTTCAGGCACTTAAGAACTGAACTTCAGTGTTTTCTGATTTATTTTTACTTTTTCTAGTTCTGATTTTCTTCAGCCAAGCAAAAGTTGTTTTAATATGAAGACAGTAAAAATCTTGATTTGTTAGAATATGTTTTAATTATTTAGCTATGCTGTACCTTAAAATGGTGGTTTCCCAGGGTGCTATAGACTGTCCTGGGTGCAGAATGATGCCACATCCTGGCTGAGAAGCAAAAAAAAAAAGCACGAAGGGAGGACAATTACCAGTGTGAAAAGTTCATTTGTAGCAAGCTCATTTACCTTTAACTCACAGTAAGAACAGCTGAAGACATACCTGAAGCTTCCAAGGAATCTGTTTTCATACAAAGTCAACTGTTTAGATTTTAGCTGTCACAACCGATCATCTGTGTTCTGCTAAGGCAGTCAATAGCTGAGTGCCTAGTCTTTCCCTGGCTGTTTCAAACTGAAATACAGACTGAAAATGCTGCCTTTCGCAGAGTGAGGTCCTGGTGGATTTAATCTCAAAATAAAAGCACAGCTGGTATCACTTATACAGAGGAAAGAAACATTTTATACTCATCAGCAAGTTTGTGCCAAGACCATAGTATAAGATGATATTGAAGATTCTAAACTAAATAGTTACTTCTGTGTCAGTACTGTTAAAATAGAAGAGGTACAGCTTGTGTCTCTGTAGGTTGGTTGTGTAAGTTGATCTAACATTTATCCTGGGATTAGAAGGAAAGAAACTCTGAAAAACCTGAACAAGACAAAAAGCTGATCCCTCAGGGCCAGAGGCTTACCTGGCTATCAGTACCTTCTTTTGATATTTTTTCTAATATATCCTTCTATTTCACAAAAAGGACAGTAGGATAAAAAATGCAGATTTAGGCATAAAATATGACATTACAATATTTGTGTAAATCTGTGTCAGGAATTGTTGGACATCCAGTCCAACTGTAAGACTGAAATTCTTTGCGATTCTGAAAAACTATGCTGCTGTTCCAGTAGGAGATGAGAAACAGTACTCATTTAAAGTATGCTTATTGATAGGGATAAGCGTTTGGATTTAATAAAGAGTTTTAAGATTATATTAGTGATGCTGTTCAGAAACAAGTTTTGTGAAAACAATGTAAATAGTGACTAGCAAATGGAGGAGGTGGGAGGGTGTTGTGTATGGCTTTTTTTTGTTTGTTTTAATTGGGGGGAGGCATGCTTGGTTTGGTTTTAAAAAACATTGCTCAGTGAATAGCTCCAAATGTCAGTTTTGGAGAGTTGTGAGGAGTAGCTTCTGAATAACCATGGCCTTCCCGTGGTCATTGGGGAATGGAGCACCAGAATTGCTGAACTGTGGAAACTTTTACCTAATGGTGCTCTCTTCAGCTGTGTCAGTTAACTTCAGCAATTGGAAGCTGGGGGTTATTGCTTAATTGAAGTGAAAGGAGATGCAGAAGTCACTACGCAGTTCACTGAAAGAATGTAGCCAGATAGTCCCTGGCATGTGGCCGAGGATAAATGACTTCTCAAGGCGTCTTGGAGTTGCTCTGCAGGTGTGCATACATTCTCTGCACAAAAATTAAAGTCCACTCAACTCAGCTTCTTAGCCACCCTCTATTTTCTGTCATACTGAAATTGTCGTTTCAAACCTTAAAAGTAGGGATGATCTTGATTTGGTGGCAAGTACTCCAGACAAGTACCACAAGAGATTTGAGGTCCAGATATTTGAAAGCTATTGATGAGTACTCGTAGAGGGGGAAAGAAACTGAAACAAACAAAACAGTTCCTTATACAGACCAAGAACCTCATGTTATTTCTAAAGAACATCTCTGTCCACTAGAATAACAAGGATGACTGAGGTGCTTAAAGTAGCTAAGCCATTTCAAAATGGCTTGCCTTGTGAGGGTGTTTCTTGACCCTCTTAGCTGTTGGTCTTTTAACTTCTGAGATTAGTACTAATTACAGCTCTAATGCTTTCTCTCCCTTCAGGTCAGTGTACTGTAACTCACTGTACTTGTATGTCCGCTACATGTATGGTTGTAGTCTCTATTTAGGCTTTGGATTTTGTGGAGTATACATTCAGAGCACGGTATCCCTAAGTGAAATTGTGTTGTTACGGTTCAGGTTGAACCATTTTACAGTTAATTGGGAAAAGATAACCACTCCGACCACTTTGTATATCTGAGACTCTTCACATCCAGGCCATAACTTTGGCTGGCTTTCAGTATACAGACTACTTGTTTAGGTACTGCTTTTCCAGGAGAAATCATTCATTGCCGTAGTTTTTAATCCAAATAGACAAAAGCATGTGTATTAAGACACAAAATTTGTGTGACTTAAGGTACCTTCAGTTTGTTCACGACCCTGGACAGGAATTTTGATTTGCTGGAAGGTTGTTTATTTGCCAGAAAATTGTTGCTCTGTTCAGGGACACCTGTCATTTAGCACTTTCTTTCTAGTTCTCCAAGTTTTCACTGTCCCAGATGTCTTGGTGACAGTGATGTCGGTAACAGGTTATGATTTCTTCAATGTACACTACCTTTTAATTCAGGGCTTTTTTTTTTTTTTTAAGAATTAATCTTCAGATCAATTTGCTGAACATAACTTGAAAAGAAAAAAAAATTGCCAGCTATTTTAAACCAAATATGTCCTCCAGGTTTATTATAACACAAGATACTTTTAAAGGCGACTTCTCTTGGGGAGGGAGGAACTACTCCAGCTTTTGTTACCTTAAGGAGAAGTTTGTCAGGCACTTAAAGGAGAGCAAGTCATTGCATTTAACTAATTAACTTGACTGTAGATATCTGACAGACACTCAGTTTATTAGGTTGTACGTGCATGTGTTAGGTTCTACGTGCTTGTATTCAGTAGTACCACCGAAATCCTTTGTTTGATGGTAGCGCTTGCTGCTTGTGTTTAAGAACTTCTTAGCGTTTTATGCTACTCTAAGGAAAGAGAGAAGTCATCAACTGGATGAAGTGGGAGCAAACTACAGAAATATTTACAAAGGCAATCTAGTCTAACTCTGTTTTTTAACATACTATTAATGTTATAGCAGTTCATATCCAACAATAAAAAACTCATTATGCAGAAACATAAAATGTGTTATGGTGTTAATTTACAGAAGCTTTCTGTGGTTTGTTCACATTTCTTGCGTCAAGCTTAGTGCTGTGTATATGTGACCATTTTACATGAAATTTTGCTGCTGTCAAAATACGATACTGCTTTCTCTCTGTCCAGTTACTTTAGTGTTAAGGTCCTGATCCTGAAAGTTTTTACTGTGTATAATGGTCTATAGTTTCACATGCACTAGTCATCTTAACTGCTCATGGGACTACTTAAGCAAAAAATAAAGCACATGCAGTATTTTGTGGTATCGAGGCTAAAGCTCTGTAGAATTTAAAAGACACAACTTCTGTTTTATAACTGTTGAAATGTTAGCCATGGGAGGTATTTTAATTTGTCGACATGCGAATGTTTATAAACAGCAGTCTAGTGTTATTTCTTTCTTAACAGTAACCTAAACTCCTACATATTCCTGCTCCTTGCAGGGGGGTTGAACTGGATGATCTTTAAAGGCACTTTCCAACTCAAACCCTTCTATGATTCTGTATTTGAACTCTGTGATTTAGACTTACTTTAGTTTTATATTATAATTGATGTTTTTCTGTCAATGTGAGTATATTTTTAATTTTCTCAAGATTCATTATTTTGGAAAATACTGATGGCAAAAGTAGTGCTGGCTTACTTGCTTATCGATTCTGTGTATGAAGTTTGAACTCAGCAGTCTAATTTCACTTCATATGCAAGAACTAAATACTTTGTTGTAGAAGATCAGTAGAGAGGGTTAAGATGTAAAGCACAGGAAGTGAAAACTGGGAGGTAAAAACTGTAGAATTTTTTTTATAACTTAGGTGTCCTTGCCAAACAATAAAAATACCACTACACAAAAGCTATATAAGGCAAGACAACCTTTGTCTCGAAAGGTTAAGTGTCTGTATAACAACAATACAGACAATGAATTATAGAGTGTTACCAAAAGAGTACAAATATTCTCTCTCTTTTTTTTGTTATTGAAGATGAGGAAGTCTGATCTTAGGATATCTGAAGCCTCTGAAATATTTTTAATAGGTATCACAGAAGAGAGAAATCAAAATAGTTTATCAGCTGCATCTGAGCGATGATTGAACAATTGAGTAGATACTAAACGAGGTGTTTACTCAATTTGCTTTAAAATTTACTGGTTTAGGTTTTTTTCATGTTTTGTGTTCAGCTTGGTGATTAAGATATGGTCTTTTCTAGAAGGCCAGTGTTGTTTAATTTTGCAATACTGGCCACAGTTAACCAGACAGACTCCTGAAAGTGCTTAAACAGATTGATGATGCAAGTCTAAAACTTGTACATGTGAAAATAGTGTTATAAATTGACTAAATAGTTGAAGATCCTAAGTGTGTTGCTCCAGTTTCTTTAACTACTTCTGTTAATGAAGTTTCAAACATCTTGACTAGTTGTCCTGTGCCGAAATGTGGTTACTGCAACCTGTTGTGTTGTAGAAGGCACTTGATATAAAAATTGACTTTGAGGTGGTATCTGCCAGGTTTAAAAAAATGGCTCTGGCTTAAATCTCATGCTGAAACTGAAGATATCTACCCATTTATATCAAATATTAAAACCAGAATATTTCTGCAATGTGGCTTTTTTTTTTTTTTTTTAAACACAAACTGAGCTGTTTGGGGAATTCCTTGAGACTTTTTTTTTTTTCCAAGTATTTATTTTTTCCATGCAGTACCTATTTTTGGCAAAGGCAAGTATGCATCACTCTTACAGTTCTGTTAAATTGTCCTGCCGTATACAGTAGATTTTACTGGTGTTCATACTCTGGACCATTACATTCCTGAAAGTTGTTTTGAAGATTCAAAAAGTTCACTTTAGTCTTAAACGTTGCTATACCTGTGTCTTGGGAAATAAAAGTGGGGAGAAGAGTAAAGTCCACTACAATATAATTTATAACCAGTTATTTTCACTTTTCAGATGTTCCTCCTGCTGATCAAGAAAAGCTTTTTATCCAGAAGTTACGACAATGTTGTGTACTTTTTGACTTTGTTTCTGATCCACTAAGTGACCTAAAGTGGAAGGAAGTAAAACGAGCAGCTTTAAGTGAAATGGTAGAATATATCACACACAATCGCAATGTGATTACAGAACCTATTTACCCTGAAGTAGTACATATGGTAAGTGATTTAACAATGGAAACTATTTTGAATTTTTCTAATTCACAGTTGCTTCTTCAGCTGTATCAGTTTGTCTAAAGAAATCTTACTGAAATCTTCAAAAAATATCAACTGTGTTTGCACATCTGCAAAATGTTAACAGTGCTTTTAAATCCCATTGCTAGTGTTGATTCCTGTTCTTTCTAAGACAGAAATTAGACATATACATGAAGCAGAAGTAAATTATGGTTTGAGATGGTAAAAATGAAATTTTGTATTTAAAAAAAAAAAATAGGATTGCCTTTTCCCCCCTTCCAAATCTCTCTTTGAACTAGGCATTTATGAAAAAAGGGAGGAAAGTTAAATGTGTTTAGCTGTTAAAAAAAAAGGCATGTAAATTGCAAACCTGAAAATTTGTGAGGGTGTGGGGGAGAAAGATTAGAATGAAGATCACCCGTGCAAGCTTTACACTTAATCTTATGTAATCCCATTCAGTACCAGTGACTGATTTTATTCTGTATTCAGAGGTAAGAACAAGTGTCAGACTTCAGTAAAGAAGATGGTAGGTAGCTTGTTCCAGCAGAATGCTTATGTGAACTGTTCAGACTTGCATTGTTTCTCCCTGCTCACTATCCAAATCCTAGCCAGCTAGACCTAGCTTATTTTTTTGTTGTTGTGCTTAAGTCTGCTCTGGAGGAGGCAGCCATAAAACTCTGAGAGTCTTTCAGCTCTCTTTGTGGTGACTAGACACCAGTTGTCTGGAGTAGCAGTTGAGTTGAGGTCTCAGTCCTTGTAGCGGTTGTCTGCAATTCACTGAGAACAGAAAACATCTTTTTAAATAGCTGACTACTAAGCTTACAGGAAACTCTTGGCTGTGTGACATGGTGGTTTTTCCTGAAACTTTATAGCTTGGGCTGAATTTTCAAGGGGATAAGAAAATGGTACATCTTTAACATAAATATGAACACAGTCAAATTTTGAGGTGGTCCTACAAATCGGAGACTTTGAAGCTTCTTCAAAGATCCTAAGGATTTATAGTATGAAAGATGTTGCTTATTCTGAAGAGTGCTTGTTATCTAAATCAGCCAGAAGTGTTTACTGATACAGAAGTTATTTTCATGAGAACTTCTGAGTGTGTGAGGATTACATACAACTCTAGATGTCAAACATGTACACAAAGCACTGAGGATGGTTAATGAGGAGATGTGAGATCATGGCTTTTCCCATGTCTTGATAGCTTATTTATATCTCTGGTTTTTGCTAATTCATTGCTTGTTTTTGAATACTTGCCACTGATGAAAGAATAAGCTTGCTGAGACTTCATTTAGGTAAAAAGTTCATGATGAGTTCTTGAATATCTACGTCAGACATCAGTGTTTGCTCTGCATAAGAAGTCTTAACTGCCCATAATTTCATAACTTTTGCCTTGTGTGCCTGCATTATCTTCCTCCATCAAACAGTTATGGCCAGAATACATTTGACTGAGGAGAATATATACTTTCTTTGCTTTCAGATGCAACTAGTGGTGATAAAGTCTGCACTTCAGTCAGTTTAATAAATCTTGGTGCAGAACTTGGCTGCTGTCTTAATCGCCAGTGTTTCGCTGGGAGCACACAGCATCTGTTTGAGAAGTCTTTCAGTGAATTTAAAATGCTTTTTATGTGCAGTGTTCTAAAGGGTGTGGGTTTTCCTTGCATGGGACTTACACAGCGCTGCGATAGACGCTGTCAGTGAAGGCACCTGGACTAGCATTTTGAGGTTAAATTTGGATAGCAGTTTTTTTAGGCTACTTTTATGGAACAATTTTCTTTTGGTCATCTGCTCTGAAACAACTGTATTCCTCCTGCAGCAGTATTATCAGCTTCTTTCTTTCAGGCATGTATGTGTAGATTGAGGTGCCCTTTTGCTAAGTTTTAGCAGTAGATTTGAGTTGATGTGGATTTTTAAGGAAAAAGAAGTCTGTCTTTTTGTACTTGAAGACTCTTCCAAGAGACATTGATAAGATGTGTGCTGTTACTGCCACTGAATTATATTAATAAGGAGTAGTGTTTTCAGTAAAATTATGAGAGTGATCAAGAAATACTTGGATTTGAGAGTGGTTTGAGTTTGGAAAGTTTGTGGAGTTGGTAGTTAGCATAGGAATTAGGACTTCATTGTGCCATTCTGTTAATCTTCACAATTTGGAGATTACTCGTTTATGTATGAGTATATAGAGATATATATGCATATGTGTGTGTATAATCTTTGTTTGGTTTTGTTAGCATTATGTGGGCCAAACACTTAGGGCAGTGAATTTCACAAGTTATCTGTTCAATAATAATAAAATAATATTTTTCCTTTTCACTAGTTTCAAATCTTCTTTCTTTCTGACAAGAGAAGCATCTACCTTATCATCTGATTCTTCTTTATTCTTTATAATTCTAGTGTTCATGTCATGTCCATCCACCCTACCCTCACCCTTCTTTTTTTTTTGCTTCAAGTGTCCTGTGCTAATTTATAGTAAGATCTTGTCTTTAAGATATATATTAATCTGGTGGCTTAGTGCAATTATTTAATGTTAATCATAGGTCTGCTTTACAAAATACATGAGAGGAATTAATTTCTAAAATTGATTTAATGTTATTCTCTAGAGTGGATCCAAGAGTTTCTTCTCTTTCTTCCTCAGAGAGCCAACTGATATGTCCTTCAAATTCCTTTTGCCATTTGTAAAAAAAAAAAAAAATTGTGATGGGAAAGGAAGTGTTTTTATTAAACACTTGTGTAACAAGTTCCATTTCTCAGTTATAACATAGTGAGGCTGAGTTGATTAGCTTTGGAGCAGGAACTTACCCCTTCTAAAAACTGACGTGTAGTCAAATGTCTAAATAAATCTTGTAAATAATAAATTTAGGTTTTTTGATCAAAAGCATCTGTTACAAATATATGCTCTTCTTTTAGCCTGACTTTTGAAGAAAAGAGGATTTTATGAGAATGTTCTGTTGTGCACTATTTGTCAGAACCACAGACATGTAGGATATTAGTTCTGTAGAACTTAGTGAGAATTGTTAGCTATGTAGAATACAGTCCTAAATTAATGCCGCTTTCCATCTCAGGACAGGATGGGCAGTATCTGGATTGTATCTGTTTTAAGTGAGACTATGAAAATGAACATCAATACGAATATTAATTTCTTCAGCTAGGCAGCCAGAGGTTATTGCTTCAGCTAGGCAGCTAGAGGTTATTGAAGGTTGCTGAGAGGAGGCTAGGACAGTACTGGATGTGGAGGTTCAGGGTTGTAGTGTTCTGAGAAAGCAGATCAAAAGCTTGTATAAATATGGCTTACTTATTTTCTTTAGTGCTGAGAATAATTTCCGTAGTGGTGATTATGACGAAGTACTCGTGTGTGGTCAATTAACATTTTTGTGAAGTCTACAGGCTAATATTACTTTTTAAATTGATAATATATAGGAACACATCTAATTTTATAACTAGGTATTTTCAGCAATTGAAGCAGTTTTCACTGCAACTTTTCATGTATTATGCAAGTGAAATTACATACTTGAGTATACAAATGGGGAGGCTGAATTTTTTTTTTTTTTTTTTT
>JAAGAY010137530.1:0-43088 GCA_011801015.1 Ardeotis arabs
TTGTAGAACACTGGAACAGGTTGCCCAGAGAGGTGGTGGATGCCCCATCCCTGGAAACATTCAAGGCCAGGTTGGATGAGGCTCTGAGCAACCTGATCTAGTGGGGGATGTCCCTGCTCCTTGCAGGGGGGTTGGACTAGATGACCTTTGAAGGTCCCTTCCAACTCTAACCATTCTATGATTCTATGATTCTATGATTCCAAAATGGTAAACTCTGCACTCCATACAAAGCTTCACAGTCTTGTTCTTTCTCTTGCACTCACTCTTGTGTCCAATAGCAGTTAACGGAAAATTTACACCAATTGGAATTAAAACCATATTTAGCCGAAAGTTTGTAGGATATGTTAAAGGCTGCAACTGATATATTAAAATAATTAATTTGCAGTGAGTTTATTAAAGTTTAATCACAGTTGAAGCTACCTAGTGGCTCAGATGGAATTAATGTTTAATTTTATTTTAGTTTTACTACCTACAGGAATGCACCCATAAATTCTTGTAACTTGAATGATTATTGGTTGTCGTGGTTTAGCTACAGTCAGCAATTGAGTACCACACAGCTGCTCAGTCACCAGGGGATAGTGGAGAAAATCAGGAAGAAAAGAAAATTCGTGGGTTGAGATGAAGACAGTTTACTAGGATAGTAAAGGAAAATAGAATTTTATATATATATATATACAATAATAATAATAGAAAAATAATATGAATAAGAATAATAATTTTTTAAAATTTTAAAAAGAATTATGCACAATTTCTCATCACCCAACGACCCAATGACAGATACAGCCCATCCCCAGCAGCAACAAAGAATGGAAAAAACCCTGTAAATGATCCCAGAATGATTCCAAACAGGGAGAGAAAAAGTGAGCCAACTCAGCAGCCCACCCCCATTTAAGTACTTAGTGTGATATTTATGGCGTGGAATACTCTCTTTGGCCAGTTTGGGTCAATTATGCTGGCTATATCCGTCACAGCTTCCTGCACTTGCACATAAGCGAGACCTGGAAAGCCAGAGAGTGACCTTGGTCTCTTCAGCAACAACTCATATCATCAGGGTGTGTTTCAACATCCTTCACATACAAAATCCGGAACATGTTACATACTGAGAGGAAAATTAACTCCATCACAGCCGAAACCAGGATGTAGGTATTTCAACTAAATGCTGAAAAATCAGACATTTCAGTATAAAAGCATGATCACTTTTTAAGAGACTACAACTCATTCAGTTATCTCTGTCTGGAATGATGGGCCCCTGTGCACTTCCATTCTGCGTTATTGCATACAACTATTGCATACAAAGGAGTGAAATAATTCTCAGAATTCTGAATTTGGTTTTGGTGATACTGTTAAGGTTTCTGTTTTAAGCTACCTCTTTCACATTTATGTAAAACTTTCTTCTCTGTCAAATGTTGAGCTGGGAGGTCCATCCAGCTATTAACATGCACTTCTATGGGGCAGTGCTCTCTGAATATGACGTCAAAGAAACATTCTAGTTTACTCTCCGAACATCATAAAGTCAACAATTAACTTTACAGCAATAGCTATATATAAATCTCTCTCCTCTTTGAAACAGCAGGAAAGTCTGATCCATAGGAAAATGCTCTTAGATTCTCCTGAATCAAGTAGGTTCTCCACCTGGGAAACTCTGGTCCTTACAGTTTCTTTCACTTTTCTTCTCAAAGCTATTGTGATCCTAATAGGATGGGGAAGATTTTACCCTTCATTTGCATAATCATGCTCTGTAGGTAAGAAGGAATAACCTATACTCACCAAAATAACTAAAACAATCTGTCTGTTATTGGGACATTATATCTAATTTTCTGAGGTCTAGCAAGTCCTAAATGTTTCATCAGATACTCTGTCTGAAGGGTGTACCCTAACCAGGATGTACCTGATTTTTTTTCCATGCATTCCACAAGTTAAATTTGTTTTGCATCATTACACTGTTTTCTGAGCAGACTTGCCACCAGCAAATACCCATAATATACTGTGCATCAGTGGTGCTTCCTCAGAAGAGTCTGGCATTTAATTAGTTAGCATTTATAGTGCAATTGGGAGACCATTATGATTACCACTCATACTGCATAAGAAGCAGAAGATGACCCTTATCATTATTTCAAATAGTCAGACAACCATATGTCTCAAGCCAGGAGGCATCATAATTTTATGTATGTGGTAGCAATTTACATAAGAATCTCCTCTCGCTCATTAAAATTCTAGGAGGGGTCATTGCTGTGGTCATTTCTACAGATAAAGTACTTAGGAAAAACAAGCAGTACAAATTATATTAATCATAAAAATATTCAATCTCCAAATGACTGCAATTCACTTCAAGGTAACAATAACAAGTATAGCTGGTTAGCTTTTGATTTATGTTACATTTGTCCAATGATTTTACAAACAGTAATTAAATTTTGTGTTTCTTGATTTAGCTATTTAATTTATTCCTAAAATAGATGACCTTTAAACTCTGTATGAGCTTATTTAGATGTCAGCTTTATATTTCAATAGAAATCTGTCTATCCATCTATCTGAATGTGGTTTTGAAAACTTAAAATAACCACAACATGGAAGATGAAGAATAGAATAATATTGAAACAATGAACAGTTCAGAAATCAATTTTGTCACCTGATAATTAATGTATATACAAAAAAAAAAGCTTACCCTGAGCTTGTCAACAGATTAGGCCTGTTTGGGATCAGAATAAAGATTTATCCTGCATTTAGTTATGTAACCCATATATTAAACCCATATATTAAAATCTTTCTGGACAGCAAGCTGTCAATAATGAAATAAAGATCAACACAGGAAAAAATAGTAAATAGTGCAAAGCCCAGGCTGCAGAGATTGCTATAATTTCTTCAGCCGGAACATGTATGTAATGACATTGGTGAGTTGAAGTGCTGGACAAAAGAAAAAAAGAGTTGTTCCAAACTTCTCCTTTCTCAGAATATCCATGTTTTAATGTGCTGAAATAGAATGTAGCAGTTTATGCAGAATGTTCTATGCTGCCACAGACAGAGGTAAATTCACAGTCTAGACTGAAAAGCAAAACTTTAAAACTTCCCTTTTTGTGTGGAATTTGAGCAATTGGAGAAGACAGAGGAACGGGCTGAAAGGACAAATCTTTCTCAAGTTTCCTGTAGAAGGCAAAGCACATGGGAAGTGATTGCAATCTGGCTGGTGTTGATTGCTCTGCCAAGGTCTGTAAAAATAACTTTCCAGCAAAATTAAAAAAAAAGAATTCCTGTTTAAATTATTCTCCATCTCAAATGAACAGGCAAATCAGTCAAGATCCATGAAGGCTGTGTCTATAGATCTGTGAAAATGTTTACCCTTTATTATGGAATGTCAATGTCTGGTCCAAAGATCAGAAACTGCAATAACCTCTGAAAGCCTTCCATTTGCTCCGCTTAAACTGCCTTCTTGGCCACTAAATTCCTCTCATTGTTGTATTTGGAAGGAAAGAAAAAAACCCTGCATCTTGGATTTCTAAATCCTTGTCTGGTCATATTTGACGAAAAATGAATCATATTACACGAACAGATTTTCTATTTTCATTTCAGCTTACCATCAAGGTATGCCTTTGAACAGCTATTGCCCGTTCTTAGCCTCAAACAAAACAGCCTTAAGGAGATGCCAAAGTTGCAGTATGTTCAGAAAACTTGGCCAACTTCCATTCTCTACATCTTCACAACTATAAACCACAAACCCAGTACGGCCCTGAAGCACTTCAAGGCAATTCGACTACGTCCATTACAGCTTATTTCACATGTTCAGATGAAACAAACAAATAAACAAACAAATATCTATCCTAACAATTCTTGGGTAAGCTGCAGGGCAAAGCAGATTTCCTCAAGATGATCAGCAGATGTTTAGCAAATTGAAAATCTTACGTCTTTTTATCTAATAATATACGTTGAATACAGCACAGTAGATTACTTCTTTACTAATGCATGTTTTCGTCATTTAAGTGCTCACCTACCCCAAAGTCTAAATAATGGAAAATGCTGAGAATGAAGGTTCCTGGGCAAAATTCTTAATGAATCTGACATTAGTAAGTTGCTGAAAGGTCCCTTCAGCCTTACCACTGTTTTCTTGTCCTGTGAGTTTTCTTTTCATGTCCTAAGAAGGCTTAAAAACTATGGAAACCATACCACATTTAGAAATTCAGGATATTATGAGATACTGAAGATCATTTTTTTCAAGTGATTGCGATGGACTGACTCTGACCTAGGCAAATTAGGGCAGGAGAGCTGATATATATGTTTCATCTACCAGATGTTAGTACCCATGGAGTCCATAGATTTCTCTGATAGGCTTTGCCCATAAAGTCCTGTCTCACTTCCCTGGATGACTTCGTTCAGACATTCAGATAACAAGATCTAAACTACCACAGGATTTTTTTAAAAGAAGTATGAAATCCCAAATGATAAATGCCTGAGTCTGAAAAGTATTCAGGCAGAGAAGTACAGCAGAGAAATTAATTAGTCATGCCAACAAATTATGCATAATATCAGCACCTTTGGAGTGGGTGGTGAATTCTGCATGCACTTTCTCTAAAACGTCTTTGATATGGTGAGGAATAAGCCTTTTTCTGCCAAGAGCACTGTGAATAGGCTGGCTGATCTTCCCTTTTCAGAAGAGAATCAGCTCTGAAGAGGAGTGGCTTGCACCTAGAAGTGTTCATGTTTTCACTTTGTCAGAAGTTTGGTATAACAGTTTGCACAGCTTTTGTAGGGGAACTGTAGAGGCTTCAAACAGAAGATTACAACAATTCATGAAAACTTTCCTTAAGCTCTTGAGAGGATTTTCTGAATGAGGAAACATAGCAATCAACATAGCTTTCTTGGCCAAGCACCTTTGGAAATCATACTGCTAAAGAATTCAACAGTTATTAACATGGCTTTAAAAGTATCATCTAAAACCAGCCTTAAGTCATCAGCAATGCATTTTCCTTCTCTACCCCTTTTAAACAGCACATTTACAAAGATGGAGACTGCAGATGTTCTGTTGCACCAGTGACATCATGACTCCTCTCCTTTATGTGAATTACAATAAGGATTTTTTTCATTATCCTTGTGTAAGTAAGTGTTCAAAACCTCTCAAAAGTCAAGGCCTCTAGAAATGATACTTCTTCCTCTTTGACATAAGAAGGGAGATCAATATACCTGTTTAAAACTCTGCTGCAAAACTCACCTCTGATGCCCAACTAATTATAATCTGTTCTCAATGCACAATTCTTCACGTTTAGCAAGTGGCTGACAAACACAATCTTCAAAAATCATTGAAGCCTAAAGCTGTAATAAAATGGGGTGATTATCAAAATAATCAGCCTCTTATTGACAGCTCCCAAATGCAGCACAGTACATTGTTAAAGCATTCAGTCATTTTCTTCTCCAGCTTTCATATGACATTTTAATGCTAAATTTTTAACAACAATTAAAAAAAATAACAGTGGAATATGTGATTTATAGACCCAATTCCTAGTTGCTATAAAAATAATTCAGAGCTTTAGTTCTAAAAAATATTGTTAAATAGTTCTTTGTCACTTGGGCACAGACATTGCCCAAGTCTATGAGGTTTATCTACTGTATAACTGCCTTTCTTTCCAATTTGAGTTTGTTCACGTCCCCTCTGTGATGCTGAAGCTGATTCAGTGATATTACTTCTGAGTTCAAACAAGATGATACTGAATGGAAAGGTGTATTGAGAAAGGAATTAAAAGAGATTAAAAGCTCTGCAGTTACTGGATATTAGTGATCATCACAATAAATATTGTTGTTGCCCTGTTCTAAGCTTTTTCTAAATGTTCTTTTTGCTAGTAAGAGTAATGTTTTATAGGGCCCCAAAGTGCAGTGGGAGGTTTGCAAAGATACTTAGTGGTTTTAGAGCTAGAGACTGTAGACTTCTACTTGATTTCAAGTAATAGCACACAAAGGAGTGATGGTCAAGGTGAATCAGAGTGAATTCAAGAAGACTGGGGAGGGTGGAGGTGGGGAACCCAGCAAAACTAGAGACAGGAGTTTTCCATAGGTAAGACAGGGCAGACCGACCTGCCTTACAGTTTATTTCCTTTGTGTCCATTGTTTGTGAATTTGAGTTTGTTTTTCTTGTTTCTGCTGGTCAGTCTTTCCACATTTCATTTTCACTTCTAATGGCATCTACCATTTTCACAGAAATAACTCCTCTGAAACTGTGCTTTTCATTCTGATCTTCAAGTGACATCAAAATACGAGAAAGCTCCTGCATATTGCTTGTTACCCAGTCTACCTGAGCTTATGTAAGGGCATAATTTAAGAAGTGTCAGTTTGTTACCTGATCTTGTGAGCCACAGAGCTCAAATAGCAATAATTATCTAACTACTTTACAACCCCTTATTAATTTCCAGGATTAAGTCAATTTGTTAAGAAGAAGTTTAGACTCTCAGAGGAATGAAGCAATCAGTTCAAAAACGATCTCTCTACCAATCTCATCTGACAGGTCATTTTTCACTGAAGAACTCCTTCTACAGAGGAAAACAAAGCTCAGAAGAGTCTTCATATTTTGTTCTCTCTACACTTTTGGATAACAACAATAAGAAATGGAAGATTATCCATGAAATAATCTAATTTTAAGTGCTAGTTTCTCCAAGTAAAAGAAAATCCTTCAGTCTCCTAGCTAAATGATTTTGTAGGCTAGCTCTCCAGCCTAACTAATATGACACTTTTTTGAATAAGTTAAGTGCTTATCTACATTTCCAGATATGCAATTGGCAACTAGTTTCTTGTAACTTTTCCCTGATCATATTTTAATGCTTTGTTTTATAATCTCTTCCTTCTGCTGCCAAACATATCTGACATTTTATAAATGTCTATCCTTATGAGACTGGTACTAACATGAGTGACTTCCAAAAAACTATCTTCTGACTCCAGCACGATACTGGATCTCTCACCCTTGTGAATGTTGTGAGTAGCACTTGAGGTTCGAGTTGGACCCTGTAACAGATTTTGACTGCTTATGAAGACATCAGGTGAAGATAAGGCAAATTTAATTTTTACTTTTTCTTGAATTTTGGCCAACCAGCCATAAACTGACAATATTTCGTTTTTGAAATTGGTGACCAGGAATATATATAATGTTTCTTTATTTGAGACTCAAGAGTGTTTCTGTGTTCCGTCTTCACACCTGAGTGGTCAAAATCTAGTAATTTAATGTCTTTTACTTTGGTTTCACTAAAAAAAAAAACAAAAAACCAAACAATGTTTAGAACACTTAAGAACTGCTGAACAAAACCTACCATCTAAAACAAGAGGATTCCATATTTTTATTATAAATACATGGCACAGCAGTCTGGATTTTGTACAGTGCTACTTACCATCAGCAACAATAATTTTTCTAATTACAGCCAGGGGTGTTGAATTCACATTGCTTTTCAAATAAAGGCATGATTGCTGTTTTATCTTGAAATCCTACTAAAATACATCACAAACTCCTAATGATTCAAATGCCACCACATTTGTTGTGAGAGATGCTTTTTCAGGTATCATCCTCTTTAGATTCCTCTGTCAGATCACATCTTTCTCAATGCAATCTAACTTTCTGTTCAAAGTGGGGAGCAGATTTATCAGAGAAAACTGTGTATGGGCTCACTACCCAAGCCAAATTAAGAAAGACTATGCAAGGTCTTGCAGGAGCATCAGTACCTGAACTCCCCACTTCTCACTGGTCACAGAGGAAAAACTATAAAAGCAGAACCAACACGGTATTTCTAGAGCAAAATTCTAGGTTTCAGTAATCTGTATTGCATCGCTGCCTAAGCTAGGAGTTGTAGCACTGTTCAATCAATTTAATACCTCTGTGTTTTCCTACCATTCACTTACCTAACTGATGATTAGCCTACTTATATTCTGATATCCTAAGCATCTTGCAACAGTGAGTTTCACATGGTAACCATATATGTTCTGAAAAAGAACTTTAATCATTCTTTCTTCTCTCCTTCAGGAATTTGTAGACTTCTGTCATAATCTTACCGAGCTGTCTGTTCTTAAGGATAAGAAGTCTTTGTCCACATAATCTCACTTTATACGGAAATTTTTCCACAACTCTAATCATTCTGGTTACTCTCCTTTGTGCCTTTTCATTTCTAATTAATCCGTTTGACATTAAATAATCTGATCCTTATGCAGAATTTAAGATGCAGATGTAACTGGAACGTATATGGTAGTATTATTGTTTTGCTCTCTGGTCTTTTCCTTTTAATTCTTACAATTTTATTTGCCTTTCATTACTATAAAGCAATGAATAGATATTTTCAGAGCTGTCTAGATTTAGATTTTTTTTTTTTTTTTTCTTAGAGTGATAATAGCCAGCTTGGAAGCAATTGTTACATTATTATGTCTGGAATTACTTTCTTAAAAGGGAAGCTAAAAAAAAAAAAAAGGACGATGAATGCAATGGAAGCATCTACATACCTCACATCTTCAGTAAATTACCTTAGACACTTTCACCCTATTTTCTAATGTGTTCTATTCCTCATGCATGACTAGGTATTATCTCACTAACTACATCAAAACAAAATTGTACACTACTTAGCCACTTCAGCAAGCATAGACGCATCTGAATTCCCTGATACTGCAACTTACATCAATCAAAAGTAGGACTAATGAACAACACGGATGGTAAAATTGTGTTTGCCCATCATATAAAATATTTGAGGTAACTTCTCAAATATTCTAGAAAACAAGATCAGAAATCCAGATCTGTCTTTTGAAGAAAAAAAAATCTCATTATAATAAAATCTCCTTATATTAAAGAATTAAAAAGTAAGTTCCCTCTTAAAACAAAGATAGTGTGTAATGTCAAAGATATATTTCATGCAGCAAAAAGTAGGTTTCAAAATGTATGTGCAATATCTTTTATAAGCACTTACCTCCCCCTCAATGGGCAATTCTGCAGTGTGCTATAATGCAAGTTAGTAGAAAAGACAGACATTGAAGTAAATATGTGTGTGTGTATATACAGTTCACTCTTTCAAAGGGGCTGTTTTTCATGCCCAAGGTTAAGTCACTAGGTGTTGCTAAATCATCCTCCTGGCATTATAGAGCTTTAAACTTCCATCTTCCACTTAATGGTGCTTTGTTTTCACAGACCTTGTAGCAACCTTCTCAGTTTGCAGGACTAGGAATAAACTCATCTATGGAAGATCAAATGGTGCTGTCTTGGAGAAAGAATATTGATGCAGTAAGGTTTGCAACTGACTGGTGATATCAACTGTGAAACTGGGGGAGATAGATAATCTTACTTTAACTGCGTCATAGCTAAAACCAAAGGATAAGAAATAAATGGGAGAATCATGTAGGGAAAACTTCCATGTTTGCTTAGCACTTTGCTGTGATGTTTCAGCAAGTAGACAGCACTAAGAAGAAGGTAAACACAATGAAAATTAAACAACACAATTGAATAACAACTCCAGTGCCGACCTGGAATCTCTACTTGGAGCGGTAGTCCATGATTAACTTTTTCCTTGAATAATTAATAACAATTTTGAACGTCTGAGTACATCTACAAACTAACTTCTTATACATAAAATTATTCAGAAATATTAAAACAGGTTTCATTGACCATCCCAAAATTTGCTACCTGCTTATATTATCCAATTAAACATTTTATAAGTTGGAATTTAATTTGCAAGAGGAGCAAATTTAGGATTTGGGAATATATATTGCATATCCCTGAAGATATGCTCCGGAGATATAGCAAACTAAAGCACTTGAGATAGTCTTACAACTCAGTGGAAAGAATGGGTTCTTGACTTGTGTAAATTCCTCTGTTGTCTTTAAAGATAATGACAGGAATTGTAGCAATTTATATAATTTGACAATCTGATCTTATTAAATTAAACATAGTTGTCACACCATTTTCATGAAACAGTCTGGGATGAACTGCAGCCAGCAAAGTTTTCTGTAACTGCAACTGTTACCAGGAGGGAGGGCTTAAAAGAAGTTGCAATCTGAGGTTCAAATAGCAAATTTAGAACGAGTATTTAACTTCATTTCAACTATTTATCTGTGTGTATCAAGCTATTTACACACATTTTACAGCACTTTAGATCCTCACCGCTTCCCTTATTGGTTTACTACTAATCTACATTCTCCTTTACTACATGTGTGAATTGGGACGATATTTCTCAAGGAATTCTACAAGCAGAGTATTTAATGAAACTGATTACTGCTAAATCCTGAATAATACATCCCATAGAACACTTTTTGATTATATGAAGTAATATTAAATATAAAACTTAATATCAGAAAGTAGCTCTTCTTTTAAAGCTGATGAAACATTAAATTAGAGCAGTGCAGGAGTACCTTGTTACTGGCATTCACACATCAATCTTAGATTAAACATCAGGAAAAACAATTCTTCCACTGCACTTCCTCTCCAGTGATTTGTCTTAACTAACAATTTTGGGGCAAATACCCCTCATAAAGAACCACTCCTTAAAATACATGGGTGTTTTACTGCACCTGACCCTGGTATTTCTTGAACTTGAATTCAGGAAGTTAAGCAAGGATAAAAGTTTAACTTTTGGTTACTTCTGAAATAGAGACAATATATGAGCTCTCTTAAAATTTTCTCTGTGAAGTGGAATAAGTTCCATAATTCTAATTCAATGAAAATATTTATCTTAGCTCTTATAAATCCCTAGATATGCTTTACGGATTGGTGTATGCAAGATATATGATAAGTATATATGACAATGTAGTACATTCATTTAAAAACTAGAATCAGTATGTAACAAATGCAGCTATATTTGAAAGGATTAATAACACCAATTTACTTGTTGACTGTGGAAAACAAGTAGTGTACGCAATGTTTTTACGAAATGCTTTGCACTCAGCAGCCTAATCAGCCCAAATTAGTGAATACTCTGTAAGCTAATAAAATGATTTTTTTTTCTGTATAGTAACAAGGTAATTCACACCATTTAAGGGTTGTTAGCACAGCACATAATTCTGCATAATTTTACCACAAAAAGTTATATACTTCCATGTCTTGTCTATGCCATTCTTAATGTATTTCACACCCTACAGATTTTGTATTTTCTAAAAAGCATGTTTTATTTCTTTTCCAGCTTTGAGCTGGAGTATCAATGACTGAAAGAATGTACAGCAAAAAAGCAAAGCAGTGACTCTTCATGTGATTTAAATATTTCTTAGTCTTCCTGAAATTAGCGCTCCTCGTAGTACAAACTTTTTCCCCAATACTTTTGCCTAATTTTATACAGAACAACCAGTGTAAAAATTTTGGAGGTTATGTGAGGAATTTGTGCTGCTGCCCTAGAAATGGAAAAGCATCTTTTCTTCTATAAAGGGACTGTATTCAGCCCTTGCACTGCAACTGCCTATTTCTGGATGTTATAAATAAATATAGAACAGGTATATAGAAAGCTCTACAGAACGGAGATAAGATGTTTTTTGAACCACGCATTCATATTCAGATATTTTCCCCATCATTAGATTTTCTTCTTTGCAAACAGGAGTTATTTTATTTATGTCTGGTCCATGGGTCTAAGGATCCACAGTCAGACATATTTTTATTGCAGTTGCCAGTAACGCCAAGCAACCGTGACTGGTATGCTTTAGTTTCGGTCTGGGTTTGCTCTGCTGCTGGGAAATGAAGCAATGACTCATTCTGGATCCAGATCCCTTTTCTGCAGCTCCCATGTACTGCTCACTATCAAAATCTCCATCAGTGACTCAAACATTTTTGGTTTCTCACATACTTGTACTAAAACTGGTCATTTAAAATATATAGCTGTGGCTTAGTCCAGTGTGTTCTGTTGCTCTTTCACTCTGTGCTAAAAAATCTAGTAAATATGCTAAGAATTCTTTGCAAAGAGCTGGCATGGGTTGTCTTCCTATTCTTCAAGTTTACCCTATTAATTGCTTCCAGTCAAAGTGTCTGAGGAGCATCGGTTCCTACAGATGAGAAATTCTACAATACTTGCTTTCCCATGACCGTATGAAGAATTAATACATGTTATTAAGGTTTAAATTTTTTATTTCTTTTAAGTCAATGGGAGTCCTACTCTTCACTGGGACCTTACTTTTTGTCCCATAAAGTCAAATCAAGTAATTATATGTGAGTCTGAGGACACTCTAGCAGCTTCTAATGAGTGTGGTCAGCTGCCCTTGAGCCAGGGTGCCTGGGGCCTGCTGCAAAAGCCCTCTGATGAGGGAGGATTGAGCACCTTCTAGCCAGTGCTCAGGGGAAGCCTATATAAGAGCCAGACCTAGAACATAGCTTGTGAAGGCAGCCAACAGATGTAGCAGTTTATGCAGAAAGGCATAAAGAAGGAGGTCTCAGCTAAATTTCTACTGGTGTAAACAGTGTCAGGTACAGTGGTTATAAGCCACAGGGCAGTTTTCCCAGCAAATGTTGGAGCAGCTGTCTCTGCCAGGGAAGAGGCTTTGATGCAAGCAGAGCTTCAGATGGCAGAAGCATCCCTCCAAGCCCCAGGCTGCAGGGAGTGCCTGGGGCCTCTCTCTGACACCAGGAGAGATGGCCCTCTGTCCTGCAGAAGGTGTGCCGTCTTGGAGGAGCTGTGCCTCCAATCGAGGAGCTATGGGAGGAAGTAAGGTCTACATAGCATCAGAGAAGATGAAAGGGAGCTAGACAGGGATCTTCTCTGAGATGCAACAGCTTGAAAAACCTGGACCCAATCACTATTGAGGTGCAGGCAGTGTCCACCTCTAGTATAAGTGTAGCCTCTGGAGATAGTGAAGGATGGAAGTTAGTGACTTCTTGAATGAAAAGGAAGGCTTCCAGCCTCACGTAAGGGCTTAAAACTACAAAATAGGTTCACTGCCCTCAAAGTTGAAAAGGATCCATACGTGCCTTCAAGCAAAGAAAATAGGCTACCTGACACTAAACTAGGCATGACCACCATGAAAATGCAGTGATCTGCCAACTTGGCCTATGATGTACAGGTTTGCTGCCGGCTGGGAGCTCAGATCTGCGATGTACTGGAGGGACTACCAAAGCTCATCTGACGCTCTGACTACTGCCCCCTGCTTTTCTTCAGTGTGGATACCAATGATACTGCCATGGGCAACCTGGACCTGGACAGTATGAAAAGTGACTTCAGAGCTCTGGGGGCGATAGTCAAGGGCTTGGGGGCCCAGGTGGTGTTATCTTCAATCCTACCAGAGAAGGGAAAGGGTGTGAGGAAGAGGGCACTAATAATGCACGTCAATAATTGGCTGTGGAGCTGGTGCTGGCAACAGGATTTTGGGTTGTACAACCACTGGACCCTTTTTGCATACCATCACTTGCTTGGGAGAGATGGGCTCCACCTCACTAAGCAGCACAGAGGTATCTGTGCCAGTAGGATGCCTGAGCTGGTAAGGAGAGTTTAAAACTATGAATTATGCTGAAGGAAAAGTGTTACTGGGAAGGAATGATGGATGTGATCAATGAGCAAACAGCATTGCTGTTTGTGATCACAAAATCAACACTAGGCTTAAGTGTGGTATGGATCACAAAATCAACACTAGGCTTAAGTGTGGTAACCTCCACCATTTGCATGTAAGCAAGGAAATGTCTACAAGGCACTATTACAGTGAAATCTACAAAACCTTTCTGGGAAATCACTATGCTGGGGTGCCTCTCTGAAGCACCTGTATACTAAAGCGTGCAACAAAGGGAATAAACCTGATGAGCTGGAGATCCGTGGGCACTTACAGGGCTGTAATTTTGTTGGGATCACAGAGACATGGTGGAATGGATCCTATGAGTGATATGTTGTGATGCAGGGATACAGGCTCTTTAGGAAAGACAGACTAGGAAGATGAGGAGAGAGTTGCCCTTTATGTGAGAAAGCAGATGGAGTGCATGGAGCTCTGCCTAGGGGTGGACAGGGAGTCAACAGAGAGCTTATGGATGAAGATTAAAGCGAAGACAGGTCAGGGTGACATAGTAGTTGGTTTCTGCTACAGGCCACCTGATAAGGAACAAAAAACACATGAGGGCCTATACGAACAGGTGAGAGCAGCCTCATATTCAGAGGACCTGGTCCTCATCAGGGACGTCAACTACCCTGATGTCTACTAGAAAGAAAAACAGCAGGACATAAGCAATCCAGGAGGCTTGCCCATGGAGGGCATCAATGACAATTTCCTGACCCAACTGATAGAGAAACCGACAAGGAGAGGTGCACTGCTGGACGTCATACTCAGCAAAAAGGAGGAGCTCCTTAGGGATGTGAAGGTTGAAGGCAGCCATGGCTGCAGTGACCATAAAATGGTGGACGTCAGGACCCAGAGACTAGGGAATGAGAAGGGTAAAAAGCAAGATCACAGTCCTGGACTGCAGGAGAGCACACTTAGGCCTCTTCAAATTTGTGCTTGCAAGAACACCACAGATAAAACCCTGGATGGAAGAGGGGTCCAGGAAAGCTGGTTAATACTCGAGGATGATTTCCTCTAAGCTCAAGAGCAGTCCACCCCAATGAACAGGTAGTCAGGCAAAAATGTCAGGAGGCCTGTGTGGACAAACAAGAAGCTCCTGGCCAAACACTGTCACAAAAAGGAAGCATTCAGAAGGTGGAAGCGAGGGCAGGTAAGCTGGGAGAAATACAGTGACAGTGTCTGAGCATGCAGGCATGAGGTTAGAAAAGCCAGAGCCCAGCTGGAATTGAATCTGGTGAGAGACATAAAAGGCAACAAGAAAGGCTGAGGTACTGAATGCAAGACTGGCCTTCCTGAATCCCAGGTCTCAGACAGCAGTGGGAAAGCTTGGAGCAAGAAAGACTTACCCTTGGTGGAAGAGGATCAAGTCAGGGGATGCTTGAGGAAACTGGACAGACATCAGTGCATGAGCCCCGATGGGATGAACCCAGAAGGGCTGAGGGAGTTGGCTGGTGTCATTGTAAGGCCTCTCTCGATAATCTTTGGACAATCATGGTGATGAAAGGAGTGCCTGAGGACTGGAGGGAAGCAAATGGCACTCCTCTCTTCTAGAAGGGCAAGAAGTTCAGTCAACCTCACCTGAGTCCCTGGAGAGCTGATGGAGCAGCTAATCCTAGGAACCATTTCCAGGTACATGATGGGAGAGAATGTGCTCAGTAGAAGTCAGTATGGATTCACCAAGAGTAAGTCTTGTTTGACCAACCTGGTAACCTTCTATGGAGACATGACTGGCTTGATAGAGGAGGGAGGAACAGTGGATGTTGTCTCCTCTGACTTTACGAAGGTTTCTGAAATTGTCTCATCCCAAAAAGAGATGAGATCCCCATGGACAGGCTGATGAAATATGGGCTGGACAAGCAGACAGTGAGGGAGATTGAAAACTGGTTGAATGGCCAGGCCTAGAGGCAAGTGATCACTGCCACAAAGTCTAGCTGGAGGTCAGTAACTAGTGGTGTACCCCAGGGCTTGCCGCTGGGTCCAATCCTGTTCAACATTTTCATTATTGATCTGGATGATGTGGTAGAGTGTACCTGCAGCAAGTTTGCTGACACTACAAAACCGGGAGGAGTGGGTGGGACACTGTGGATGGTATTGCTGCCCTCAAGATGCTCAGAGGTGCATATGTGGCGATATGGGCTGATCACAAAATGGGCTTGTAGGAAGCAGCTCCAAAGGTCTTTGCAAGTTAAAGGAAATTTTTTGCTTTCCTACATATGACTACCAAAATTTCTCCTTGCTGTCTTGAAAAGGAACAGCCTATGCTATTCTTGCTTTTCTAAATACTTAATAATAGCTATTCATGCATGTGCACAGAGACACATGTCTACTACAAAATTTTCAGCTGAGGTTCCCTCAGCCAATAAACGTTGGAGGCATCTTGAGGAGCAAAGGTATATGTTGCCCTTCTGTCACCAGACTGCAGCTCTGCTGTACAGCTGGAGTTCCAGCTACTGCAGCAATGGCCACAATGTGCGTCAAGTTCTGGTCTAGTTTAAATGTTTATTAGGCTTCCTTCTCTTCAGAATATGAACACATGCATGTTTCATCAATAACAAATTATTGTACTGTTACTTCAAAGGAAATGATTCAGTGGCTAATCAATAAAATTGTCACAACTTGCTGCCATGCATAATGGTTGTATGTGACAGTCTCTCTTACGTTTTAGCTGCTCATAACAAGGTTTTTCTCTCCTTCTGTTGTAGCATTGGGCAGTTTCCTTACTATTTTTTGTAAGAGGATCAGAAAAATAGAAATAACAGAGAATCCAATTATTTTTTTAAAGAAGTGAACTGAATCTTGCAGCTTATAAATGTTACTTTTTTTTTAGTTTTAGCTTTATGAGATAGCACCCAGCACTACTATGGAACAAAAACAAGGACATTCTCCACTTCACTATGAGTTTGCTATCCAACATATTAAAATTCTTTTTGATCATTACTTAAATTTAGAATTTCCGGAAGCTATCGGTATTAGTTTAGGAATAACTATTTACCTGTACTACTTTCCTTCACAATTTATCAATGCAGAAACCCGCTTTCTATGCCATTATAAATCTCTTTTCTGAAAATGTATTTAACCATTTTTAGCCACATCTTACATTTAATTTTAAATAGACCATATTTTTTAAAGATTAGGAATGATAATAAAGGCTCTCTTCCTTACCTGTTAAGTGGGACTGACACCCACATTTAAAGCAATAACATGCTTTATGGTGTCTGATTTTTGGTTCCCAAAATTTGGAGGCACCCTGGAGCACAGATCACTCTTGAAAATTGATTTGGAGAATCTAAATTTAAGAGTTTTATTGGTGGATTTTTTTTCTGTATTTAGTAGTACTTTGATTATTTAAAATAATTTCTGTGTTTATCATCAAAAGCATAATTCTTTTTCATTCAATTAAAAGACTAAATAAAATCCCTGCAACTGAAAGTCCTTTATTACCCTGTTGTGATCTTATAATGAAATATTCAAGTCACTATCTAGTATTCTTTCTGCTGTGGTTCTTACAATTTCTGCAATGCACAATAAGGTAAGCAATTAGCTTATGACCCTTTTTAGGCAACCACTCATTTTTTGATGTTAATAGAATCCATTTTGAGTCACTTATGAAAGCACTGCATATGCTTTCGCTTTTCTCACACATTTTTTATGTTCTCATGGAACATAAAAAGGAAGGAATGACTGCTTATTTTCCTTTAATAATAAACAAATATTAAGGAAACATAAACAGACTTTAGAGAAGACAATCATCAGCAAGCAGGAGCTGTAACAAATCACCAAATTAATGAATGGGAATGAATGAAAAGCTAAATCCAGTTGAAGCAATTCAGCCAATGACCTATAGGAAAACAGAATTCACTAACTTCTGGCTAGTTTCTGTCTGTTCACTCTAAGGCTCAATGGGTCATCCTATGAATATGGCATTTCTCTTTGGGGAAAAAAAAAGTTGGTCAGCAGACTGTGGTCTTTTAAACTTAGTCTGTTCCATGATGCTAATAAATGTTGCTAGTCCTACATTTCTTAGAAATTGGCTCATCCATTTCTCTTTGGAAAACTGGAAGAAATAGAAGTGTAAGTATCTCTGCACACGAGTTCTCGGGCTGATGATTCCAAAGTCTATCAGGCACAGACCATCTCAAAAGACAGAGAAAGTCTATCGGAGCTAAATACTCTATGGAGTTTCTGGGTTTTAATCTAATGTAATCTTTATATAGTAATAAAAATATTAGTATAATACCAAGTAGAAAGACTTCTTCTGATTCAAGTTTCCAAGGAGATGTGAGGTGAGGTTCCCACTGAGTGGAAAAGGGGAAACATAACCCCCATTTTTAAAAACCGAAACAAGGAAGACCCTAGGAACTACAGGCCAGTCAGTTTCACCTCTGTGCTTGGCAAGATCTGGAGCAGATCCTTCTGGAAACCATCCTAAGGCACATAGAAAACAAGGAGATGATTGGTGACAGCCAACATGGCTTCACTAAGGGCAAATCGTGCCTGACCAATTTGGTGGCCATGGGTTTGATGGATGGACCACTCGGTGGATAAGGAATTGGCTGGATGGCTGCACTCAAAAAGTTGTGGTCAACAGTGGAGACCAATCACGAGTGGCGTTCCTCAGGGGTCAGTATTGAGATGGGTCCTGTTTAATATCTTTGTCGGTGACATGGATACTAGGATAGAGTGCTCCCACAGTAAGTTCATGGACAACACCAAGTTGTATGGTGCAGTCGACATACTGGAGGGAAGGGATGGACAGGTGGGCTCATGAAAACCTCATGAAGTTCAACCAGGCCAAGTGCAAGGTCCTGCACATGGGTTGTGGCAATCACAAGCACAAATACAGGCTAGTTGGAGAACAGAGTGAGAGCAGGCCCGAGGAGAAGGACTTGGGAGTGATGGTGGATGAGAAGCTCAACATGAATTAACAATGCGCCCTTGCAGCCCAGAAGGCCAACCACATCCTGGGCTGCATCAAAAGAAGCATGGCCAGTAGGTCAAGAGAAGTCATTCTCCCCTCTACTCCACTCTGGTGAGATCCCACCTGCAGTACTGTGTCCAGATCTGGAGCTCCCAAAATAAGAATGACGTAGACTTGTTGGAGCAAGTCTAAGGAGGGCCACAAAGAACATTAAAAGGCTGGAGCACCTCTCCTGTGAAGACAGGCTGAGTGAGTTGGGGCTGTTCAGCCTGGAGAAGAGAAGGCTCTGGGGAGACCTTATAGCAGTCTTCCAGTGTCTAAAGGGGCTTACTGGAAAAATAAGGAGAAACTTTTTAGCAGGGCCTGTTGTGATAGGACAAGGGGTAATGGTTTTTAAATAGAGGGAGGCAGATTCAGACTGGATATAAGGAAAATATTTTTTACAGTGAGGGTGGTGAAACACTGGAACAGGTTGCCCAGAGAGGTGGTGGATGCCCCATCCCCAGCAACATTCAAGGCCAGGTTGGACAGGGCTCTGAGCAACCTGATATATTTGAAGATGTCCCTACTCCTTGCAGGGGGGGTTGGACTAGATGACCTATAAAGGTCCTTTCCAACCCAAACTATTCTATTCTATGATTGATTCTATGATTCTATGTGCATGCATTCAGTTTCAGGTGGGTTTTTTTTTTTTGTGAGCCAGTAATGAATTTTCAAAGTTTGATACTAAACTGGGTCTTTAGTCTTCTTTTTTTTTTGCCCATATGTGGCTCACAGTCTTCTGACAGATATGTAAAATCATCTACAAAATGCTTAAGTACTTGCTGTGGGATAAGTGGTACCTCTCTAGGATATGATTCTTTACAGCTTAAATACTGAGTGTGTTTTCCTCACTTTTTCCATTGTCCTATTCATGCTCTTCATCATCACTGTGAGATATCCTGATTTTAATCCTTTCTTTCATATCTGCTCACTTCCAAGTGTCTTTCTCCTCATTCCCAAAGCCACATTATTATTTACTGTACTGTGTCTGTATCAATATTTCCATCCCTTTTCCAAGCTCTTTCTCTGTTGTTATTGTGCTGTCTTCCCACTTGCTTTTCTATTTCTCATTCTCTTATAGCCCTGCATTCTTTTCGTAGCGATAAAGGCCCTTTCTGGGGGTCCATTAGTCATGGACAACTATGAATCTGTTTGGAGGCTGTGTGCATGCTTCCTCAGGAGGGAAGCTATAAATCTTATAAGCTCAATTTCTTCATTATCTAGCTGATTTTCACCTCCTGTCAGTGTCATTATCAACATTATGATAAAATCCAGCAACAATCTTTGTTTGGAGATTCAACTGAATCCCCTGCAGTTTTTGAGTGCTATGTTCTGATAGAGAAAAACAAATTTCGGATCAAATAGCATTTCTATTGCAGTGTCTTTCAAAAGTAGAGGCCACATTGAAATTCATAAGCTGCAAGATGTCAATAATGGGTAAAATAAAACCACAGAATTATAAACTGGATTTTCTGATTTTGTGTACAGAAATATTCTTCCTGACTTCCCAGTTACATTTGTTCACTTTACCCATTTATTCCTTTCACTTGATGAATCATCAGATGTATGTTGCTTATTGAAATCAGACTATCACTTCTCTGGGATTATTACCACTGGCAGTTAAATATGATGCAACAGATTTAATTAATGTGGTGACTTTTAAAGGCAATCACTACTAGTAGAATAACAAGTAAACCTACTACTAGAGTTTGGAAGAAATTTGCAGAGACTAGTGCTAATTCAAAGTGAGAGAAGTCTATACTGCAAAACTGAGTGAATTAGATACAGCAGGGAAGGTTAATATTGGAATACTGGATTTATTTTTACGAAATAATTTTGACTGTACAAAATTAATTGCTCCTGATACTGTACAAGTGGCCCAAACATCTGCTATATATTCATTCAAGGTAATAATTTAATAAATACTCTGGAGGAGAGGAGAGTATTACTTTACTCCTGGATGTATTGTTAAGCCCTGCGCAGTATTGATTGCAGTTTGAAACATCCAAAGTCTGCTCTACTGCTCCTTCTGAATTTGACAAAAAAAAAAAAAAAGTAACAAAGTCTTCAGTTTCATTTTCACTACACTTACTTTTTCATCTAGCCAAGAATCCATCAGATTTTGCTGAATTTTTCTATCACATACAGCTCTTTGTTTTCACTAAGTTTCCTAGGAACTGTCTTTCTAAGTACTGCAAAAACCGAATCATGACAATCCAGCTTTATTTTAAAATACAACCAATAAACACAGTGCAAACTCTGATTGGCAGGGAAGTTAAGATTAAAAAAATTCCACAATAAATTGCCATGTAGTTATTGTCCTATCAGAGTGGCAAATTACATGTGTCAGATAAAACAGAGATTTATCTCTTCACGTCTATTTCCTATCAGTGCCTAGCTGTTACGATGATTGGTGCCATAGGAGTCTAAGCAAGAGCATTGTTCTAGCCATCTCCCAGTCACATTATTCCATTTATATTCTCCTCAAACTAAGGACAGTGTGTCATACAGGTTCCTACGGTGTGCTGGTAAGTTTGTACTGGAATTTGATGGACCTGAGAGTACCAGCACTTGTGCCTAAGGAAATTCTTTTTAAAAAAGAATATTCCAGCTTCTAACTGGGTAGTACCACAGTAGGTGGCATTTGCTGTAATAAAGCTCCATGCCCATATGGGAGCTGTAACAGCTGTCTAGTTTCTGCTTTTCTGTGTTAAAGAGTAATATAATACTGCAGATGACTGAGACTTGTGCTTCTCCCATTATCCTGCCCTGGCGGCATTCAGGATTTTTGCAGGAGAGGAGAACACACAAGAACAGAACCCACAAATCCAGAACAAGTGTAGGCAGCACATGTGGTAAACTAGGCCAGAAAAAAGCTCACCTAGTGTGTCTCTAGGAGTGAGGTGGATGAAAGCTGTATGGGGATATTAGAGGTAGGTTTCCTGTTCATCTGCATTTTTCTGAACCATACCACCAGATACAGGAGGAAGGAGCTTGTGAAAAAATTGCATGTTTTTCAGGCACCAGGCATCCTTGAATCCTTGATAATAAGATGAGAAGGTGTTTCTAGGCTGCTAAGGAAAGAGCTATTTGCTTCTTTTGTTATCTCTCTCCTCCAGGAGTTGGTTGGAAAGCTTTGCATTTGTATGGCAACCGTTAGGCCCCAGCACACTCTGTGTGGTGGAAAGGGAGGTGCAAGCTCTTATTCTCCAAACTATATTCCCTTCCATGTCTAGATGGACTGCTTTTATCTTCCCTTCCTGATATGCCATACAGGGAAGGATCTATCCTGGGGGCTGGAAAGGAAGTTTTCTTTATGTGGACAGCAATACTGTGTGGGAAGAGTTTTCCAACCACATCCCCAGGCAGGCAGAGGTAAGGAGATGGTGTTCTGGTTGTTGTGATATTGCCATAAGTAGTGATGATCCAGCCTCTTAAAAAAGTAGATAGCAATTTAAAAGGAAGCATCTTCCAAGAGCTAGTGGAAGAAAGCTAGGGCTTCTCATGACTGGTACTGCAAGGAAGGAACCCTCTGTATGAGCCCTGTCCATGCAGGGAGGGTGTTTCCCAAGGGTGAGCTCATAGCCAGCTGTGAGAAGGCTTATGGCTATGAAAATCCTTTGTGTCATAGAAATAATTAAAGAAGAATCACAGCCGTACTAAGATGTACTCAGTCATTCCTGAATGAGTTAAATTAATAAACGTCTCACCTAATTAAAGCATAGTCTTTGTCTTCTTTCACATGTCTGAAACACTATTATTTTCTTGCTGATTACCTGAGAAACTGTATTGCAAGGACAGTGGAGAAAAAGCCAAATGGCATGGTGATAAGTCATTGCTCAGAATAACGCCCATCCTTGCACCGGTTTTGTGTGGAGGGAAGCACAGCCTGACAGGGTGAGCATTGTGGCACTAACAAACGGAGAACCAAAATTACCCACATGCTCATGCAAGTGACAGACAATAAAAGGCCCTCAGCACTGCTGAATTTAGCACTTCATAATGTCTACAATTTAGAGCAGCTTAACATTTCAATCATTTCTACATATTAGGCTTTATTTTTCAAGCTGGCAGGACTCATTTTATCTTTGACCTTTCTCAAGGAGTAAACAACAAAAAAAATTCTTCTTCACACCAGGCCTCAAAAACCAAAGCCTGTGGTTCCAGGCCAAAACCCACAGAAGACAATTTTCCCAGTTGACTTAAAAGCAAATTTTATTCTTGCCTCACACACAGAAGGGGACAGTAATTCCATTGGTATTGAGATTTGTTCCTAATCAGCTCTGAATAAAGCCTTTTAGTGTGGGCCTAATTGCTGCTGTTGTGACTGAGAGGAACCTCACCTGAACACAGGGCTCACCCCTTGATGTTGGAATTGTTTTGCTACAGTTTTGTCCAGATTGGTCTATGCATTTCAATGTAGAAAATAAATGCAATTAACTAAACTTGAAAGCAAAAGCAAAGGTGATACAGAAAACCTCCGGTGATAAATAAAGCAGGGTGGGTCTGGCTGAGGCAGGGTTTTGAGGGACCATGCCAGTGAAAGCCTGTACTGACTCCTCACTGTCATTGCACCAAGCTGTGGAAATAGATCGCTATAGATCAGATGTATTAGGAGACAAAACTAAACCAATAAACTTCATCAGGAAGGCAACCTTCATCTTATGGTTAAAACAAAAAAGAAGGATCTGAAAACAATTCTGTCTTCTGTATTCAGGTCCCAGGCCAGACCCCAAACACTACAGATCCCCAAGAAAAAGACCTTTTTTGTTCCTGTCATTACATCTGATTTTGAAATTCAGAATGCACACAAATACATGGTGGTTTTTTTTTTCTCCTCAGCTGACCTGTTGCACTCCCTATAAAGTGTATATTTAATACACAGATTAACCTTGTAACCCATGCTAATTTTTAAATTCTGATTTTGCAGCATGAAAGGAATAAAAAAAAACAATTCAGCTTTGAAATAGGAATACTGCTGCAGAATACAACTATTGTTTTTGACCCAGTTTTAGTCCAATTAAAGATTTCCATGTAGACCTGGTCTAATTGCTGTTCTCTGGTACTTCAGAGTAACACTACAAGCAGCCAAGAAGGAAAAGTTCTGCTTCCTTTCTCAGCCAGAGCATGAAAAAGAGGAGCTAGGAAAGTGTCTTATGAAAAAATAATAGTCCTTTTTGTAAAGAAGTAGGAATTCTTCATTTTCATTTTCATTGAACAGACCTTAGTGACACCTTACAATGAAATTTGGGGCTCATAAAGGAGCTTATGCCTTCTTTCTGTACATGTACTCACTGTAACGAGTCTGACGTAGAGGTTGCCAGACAATGCAAACCACTGCCTGATGCCTTTCCTTGAATTAACTTGTGTTTTCTCTTGAAGTGGGTCAAAACAGACTTCAATATTAGTAAGGGATGGCTTGGTGAGAACCTTGGAATTTTCTTCATAGTGCTATCAGAACTCAGAATCTCCTAGAAGAAGCAGGTCTTTGGCTAACTATTTGTACAATGGAAAAAACTTCTTAAAAGCACCAGTGATAAAAGCTTTTCTCCTAATTGACATAAGCTGTGGGGCTCTGGATATAGGAATGGGCCTTAGCTACATACCCCTTTCCTCACTTTCTAGACAGAGTTCAATAAATTTATGCTATTAAAATAATGGTGCAGATCTGAAAAATGAGTATCATATTATTGAAAAGAGGGACAAATTGTCATAAGTAATCTTATTTTCAGAATGCATTTAGTTTCATTTTTAAACACTGGAGGTGCTTTCAGGAAAATGGACATTCTGACAAATGATGCTGTACCTGCAGGAAAACTCATTGATTGATGACACCCTGTTCGTGTTCCTGTCTTCCCAGGCCTTAAGTTGAAAAAGCTCTGCTTGTTTCATAAACGTACCGTTTCAGACTGATTGGATGCTCAAAGACAGCACACGTCGTTGTGCTTTCAGGTTTAACATTGATTGATTGAAGAAGTCAGGAAGAAACTGTCAGACACAGCAGGTACTACCAAAATATCCACGGCTGCCAGGAACCAAACTGCTCAGAAGTCAGATGATGTGAGGGATGGGGGTGGGGAAAGGGGGAGGCAGAAGGTGTCTGTGAGAGAGGGGAAATTATATGGCAAAGATCTTTTAGCTACGCTTTCCAGGTGCAGAGAATCTGGTATGCTGCCTTTTATCCAGATGCAATAAATGGTGTGGTGTTCTTTGTTCACATAGTAGCTACTCAGAAGAACATATTCAACAGAAGGCTATCAAATAACAAAATATGAAAGATAATAAAAATAATAGACTATTTTCCAGGGCCCAGGGTTGTTCATATTTCCACAGGTGGAAAGATGTTAGCTACAGAGTTCCCAATTGTCCTCCAAAAGGTCTATATGTTTTGGGTTTTTTTTTCCCATGGATTAGAAAAATGTCTACACAGTTTTGCTGTTGTATCATTATCTCTGTAATTACTCAAAACATACTATTTTGCAACATGAGGCTTTGAATGTAGTTAACACACCCAAACAAAAATTTGCTCTTTTTTCCTGCGTCTTGTATCTGCTACTGAAATGGATAGGACTCTCTGGGGCAGAGTAGGGTGCATCCCTCTATCGTCTACTTAGGTGATGTGAAAAAACAGTCAGATATTTGGATATGTAGAAAAGACCACTATGTCCTGAGATACATTTTCTTAGCGTTATTTACCATAGCATGAATCATAGAATAGTTTCAGTTACAAGGGACCTTTAAAGGTCATCTAATCCAACTGCCTTGCAATGAGCAGAGACATCTTCAATTCGATCAGGTTGCTCAGAGAATAAAAAAGAATGAAGAAGAATGTTTCTCATTAACTTGTGCACCCCACCACATGAGGGTATACATACTAATGCATTGGGAATAGACTAAGGATAGGGTGCAGAAAAGCTGACCCCTATCAGGATGTAAGAACATCCTTCCAGTATTCTCTGGCTGCATCTCAGGGAAGCACAGAACCTGTATCTCATTTGCCAACTGCTGGCCAGACATTTGAGTGTACTCATTGGATAACCAGTGTCTGGAATAAGTAGGTCAGAAGAGTTGCCTAGGTGTGACTTAGACAGAATTTTTCCAGTGCACACACACCAATTTGATCTGATGTAGGGAATAATTCCTCCCTGTAGTTCATGTGCCAGAGGAGTCTCCCTATAGCTATGCCAGCAATAACACTGCTGCAACTGGTGTTCTTCAATGATATGAAGAACTCTTATAAATGGATTGCAAAATCTAAACCTATTGAGATAGTGCTGTCCTATTTTCACCTTCTGAATTGCCTCAGAAATCCAGCAAATTTGACAAACACATTTTGTTGCACAAATACTCTTGTACAAGTTTGGTCCAGGGAAGTATTTCTGTTACCCTCCACAACCTCTTGAGTATTTGATCATAGAGCCTTACAGGTGTATCAGCTGCACCTGGTATAGTTTAACATTACACACACACAGCTAATCTTTAAGTTCTTAATGCAAAAAGGAACTAAAACCTTACACAGCCAAAAAGCAAAAGGGTGTGACATTTAATGAGGTTATAATCTAAATCCTTCTGTACAATAGGTAGGCTTCTGGTACTTGGTTCTGGCACTTGGAGAGTCTGAATCCTCAGAAGGGTAGCTCACATCCCAAGGACAGATCCACACAGACATAATCAAAAAGAGAGACTTGTACGTGAAGATCCCCCTGCGTGCTCTCCCAGTTTTGCTTAAGAACATTTCACTGTCTGCCTTTGTTCTCCTTTCTTCCAAGCACTGCATCACCTAATTAAATCCAGATAGAACAGAGCTTCATTCTTTATCTGTTTTACAGAACAGACCCAAGCACCCTATAATAAGAGGAATTTTTTTCCAGTATTTTCTTCTTTTTATTCCATGGTGCTCACAGCAAATGAGTTGCATAGTTAACAAGCTGGGTCTCAGCCCATCTACAACAGCATAGCTCTGCTGATACCAAATTTAGACAGGGCGGCACAGGTATAAGTGATCTGTCTCTACTCCAGTAAGGAGTCAGTCAGACAGATTAAGCCTGGCTCAAAATTAAGCTCGAAATAAACCTAAGTAAGGCTTGTTTTTACAGATTGTCTAGCAACACTGTCCCCTTATGTTTATTTCTTTGATGGATAAACATTGGGCCAGCACTATACAGGTGCCTGGTCTGATAGTGGTGTGATGGGTTTGATTTGGGATCTTCTGACAGCTACAGATGTGTTCAGAAGGAGCTGCTAGTTTCAGCATAGCATCCACACAAGCCTTGTAGATATATCTAAGCCATCTGTTTGCAATGAATAGTAATGGTAAACTTTAGGATGGAGTTAGGGTTCAGATCAACAGGAGATAGTGGTTTATGATTAAATGGGCTGTTGAAAAGCCTCTGGACAGGATAAGCTGTACCCTCTGTAATGACAGAGGTAATCATTGAAGGGTCTTGTGGTAGGAGAGTAAGTCAGTAAATATAAGTAAGGTAAAACAAGCTATGGGTTGGAAAGGACAGCAAAACTATTTTGAAATGTACCATGCTACATGCATGTGTTGCTACACGCAAGTGTAAGTCTAACCCAGTAGGGGCTGCTGGTAAGTGCTGGCATTGCATGTGTGTTCTGCTTGGTACGGGAAAATAATCGAGAATTGTTTTGGTAGTACCAAGCTGACTTTGGGATAATACTTATTTGGGATAATATTTATTTGCATTTGAAGCTAGGCTGGCAGACATTTCTTATTTTGAAAGAATTGGACTGCTAATCAACTACAGTGCAGGCTTGGTCCTCAAGAGCTTCCCAATGGCAGTCTGTACTGCTTACATCTGAAAGTGTAACGCAGCTCACTCAAGTGCTCTGGCAGAACTGGAAAACTACAAGTAGATCTGCAGCATGACAGTTCCTCATGGAGGCTTGGGATTTCATCTTGCATGTGGAAAACCAGAAGTAGCTTACCAGAATTTTCACCTTGGTTTTCCTTGTGTTTTCCTTGTGTTTTCTCCTGTTTCCTTGTGTTGATGCATGTCTCTCCAAGGTACCAAACATACTCTAGGAATTAGGTCACTCTGTGTTAAAGAAAGTTTCTTCCCTTCCACTCCATCAGCTGACTACTACAATGTTAAAATTCTAATCTCACTGTAAAACCAAGATTGCATAAAGCAAAGGCAGAGCTGTGCCTCACCCTTTTTTGAAAGCTACAGAGCCTGTATGGAAAACACCATCTTTGCTTTTTCCTTTTCCAAGACCCTAAAAAAAAAAAGTTTGGGTTTCTGATTTAGTTATGTTTCTAGTTACTTAAGTCGGCCAATCTGCTGTTTCTGTATAGTGCCTTGTGTTAAGGTGAAAAGTGTATTAGGCTATAAAATGCTCCCCCTATGGAATCTTTATGCCTCTTCAAGATAACAATGCAATGTGTTTTCTAAATTACATTGAGGCACTTGGAATAAAAACAGTCCTATGTCTTTCTCCATTTTCCTGGGTACATAAATTTTCATCCTACACTACTGTCCTTTATGCTACTTTCTGAAATAGCTAAACAAGTGAAAATTGTTTCTATTTCATCAATTCTGGTAGCTTGGTAGCCTAGTGAAATAAATTTAGATTTTAAAGTTGGCTGGACTGTCATACCAGTTACAAAAATATAAACTGCTCAGCACATGGATGAGTGTGCATAGAATTATAGAATAATTTGGGTTGGAAGGGTCCTTTGAAGGTCATCTAGTCCAACGCCCCTGCAAGGAGCAGGGACATCTCCAACTAGACCAGGTTGCTCAGAGCCCCATCCAACTTGACCTTGAATGTTTCCAGGGATGGGGCATCCACCACCTCTCTGGGCAACCTGTTCCATTGTTCTACCACCCTCATTGTACACAATTGAAGCAAAGCCTCATAGGATCTCATCTCAATGCAGTGGATTTTGTACATTTCTTTCCTAGCCAAGTGTATAATTTTTTCAGGCTCATGGCACTAACTCCCTGGGTATGCACATGAGGAGACTCAGATGTGTCATTCATTCTAGTGACTGTACAAACAAGCAGAGTTAGCAGCCTGTATACAAGAAAGCAGCCACCTGTGATAAGATTCTTGCTGGCAACTGGTAGAAAGGAAGGAGTTTGCTCTCCCTAGCCTCCTGAGGGAAAGAAGTGTTAGAAATCTATTGTTGTTACTTTGCCAACCACAAAATGAGAGAGTTTTTTTAACAGTTAGAAAAGGAGAAGATGCCTACTTGCCTTGATCACTGAAAGAGCTCTTGTAAAGAGTGGTGGGGTAAGATAATGCACATCACTAGATGATGACTCAGCAATCAAAGCATTCCTTTCTGTTAAATTAGCAATCTGGTCTTTCGGTTTCCAGTGTTCTTTTCTTATCTGACTTCATTGCTATCTCATCAACACAGTGCAAAACCACTAGCTTATGAAATATAATAGCAAATTCTAAAGGGAGCCGTTAAAATCCTTGTTAACGTATGTGCTCACTCAAATTTTTTTCAGGACAAAAGGAATGCTTAAACAGGTAGGAAAGCTAAGAATACCTGACTCTGGACATTTTTTAAGCTGTAAAATGCTCAGTTATTAGTAAGAGTAGAATGAACTATGTAAACTTTCTTTTTTTTTTTTTTGCAAATATAAAAATTTCCATCAGTTGAGAAGAGAGGCTTTCTTATTCTGTGTTAGTAGTTCACAGGACATAAGTAAGGTGATATATATGGTTACCATTAATTCTATAGCTTAGAATTACTCTTGAACTTGTCACCAGCTTTACTGAGTTTTATGTTTACAGAGTAAATAAGCTCTGCTTGTATGTGACTTTAAAATAAATACACGTGCTATGATAATGACAATGCAGTAAGTAGTGACTCCTTCAGTTGGTTCTCTGTTCCACCTTACCTAAGTATGTGGTTCAGATGGTTGAAAAGTAATAGCTTTAGATTCATCACAGTTATGGCAATAAAGGCCTTTTATATCTTACTGTCTTTGCACAGGGCTTGCTGCGTGGTGTAGGAGAATGGGAAGCTCCAGAAAGAAAGCAATTTTTTCCAGTATGTGAAGCCATATGCTACCTGTTAATGTCTTACTGCAAAATTGAGGTTAGAGAGTGGAAATCTATTACATGGAAGCTCCATGGTGTATTTAAGAGACAGTAGGTTTATCTCCTGGAAACAGAGAGGGAGGAAAGTGGCAAAAAGGAGATTACCATTTTGCCTTCTGAAAAATTTTGGTGAACTATGATTGACTTTTTCTTGTAGCTCTTTGAGACTCTTCTGTTCTCCCAGAGATAAAGTACACTTGCTAGTCAGAGAACAAGAAGTTTAAATACAGAGTTTTATAGCTTATTTAGCACTTCAGAATCCAGATATTACCTTTTCTGTTCCTTAGAATGACTCTCATATGCAACAATAATTTAGCTCTGCTATACTTTCTGGCAAGTCTGATTTGGATGATTAAAAAGGGGACATTTTATTATATTTTCTTCTGTAGCATTTTGCCACTTCAGTGTTTCTAAAATAGCTCACATAATTTATTTTACAGTTGGGTTAACATTGACTAGAAATAAAAAGCAATAACATCATGGCTTCCTTCCAGGAAAAAAAAAAAAAAAGAAAAAAGAAAGATATTAGTAAAAGTAAATGCTGAAATGTGGCAAATGTAAAAGAGTTGCTTTAATAAATTCAGTTACTACGATTATAGAGAACAAAGGTGCAGTGGGTTTGTTTTTTTAATGAATGTTCAATCTCTGCAGCCTTTATGAGATTTGATAAACTTACAGTTCACTGTTGAAAATCACAGCAGCTGAATATCAGGGTAATACAAGCTACTCCAATAAGTTTGGCATAATTCACCTGTGAGGATTTAAAGCACTTCAGGCAGACCTGTAGATGGGTTTCTTTCCAAGGAATGAAACATGCTGTCAAGGTCAGAACTCCACTTATGGTAATAGAATTACCTGAAATTTGGCATGGTTGCCCTCCTCGTGTTTCAGTGGTTTAAGGGTTCTTACCTCAAGAGTAAAAAAAGAGGATAATCCTTCCATTGTAAAAAGGGTTTTAAAAAAAGAAAGTACATGTTTGACCTCTGTTTTGTATCAGTGACCTCTTTATTTATACAAACTTAAGCCAGATTTTACTGTATCTAATAAACTGCAAGAGTGATGGACTCTCTCAGTTAGGTAAGGGAAAACGGATGTGTAAACTGCCAAATTAAATGCTCGTTCTCAAAACAGATGAGAGACTTTGTGTGAGGCTTTATGCCTTTAATTACATGAGAATGGTAATAAGACTATTACTGTTATCAAGAAGAGCTAGGAAGATACAAATAATAAGGCAATAGCTGAAGTGAAAGCAGAACGCTGTGTGATACTACCAGATCTCTGAAGCAGTGTAGAAACTTTCAATGGGGAGCTGCTCCTTTAAAGTCTTTGTGTTGTGAATACCATAAAATTGCCAATTTAAAAAAAAAAAAGAAAAATAAAAAAGCTATGGAGTTCCGTGTTGACTTCAGACTGTATTAACTCAGGCTAAATACTGTGCATGTTTTGTGATGCTAATATTGCTTCCTTCTTGAAATGCCGTGCTACTCAGAAGAAAAGAACAAAGTTGTATATTTGACAGTTTCTGTCAATTTTGCCCAGAAATGCTATATAAAAATCAGGTCCTGAATATTCAGTCTCATTAATCTAAGTTTTGGGGCCCGAATATGATCTGCTTTCTATCAAAATACACCATCAAGTGTAATGGATTATGTTATCTTTGAATTGTTTTCTTTTAACTAGTTCTTCTTAGAGAAGTACTATTTTCTTAGTAGTAGACCCTCCAGTTTTATCTGATAACAAGAGTTCTTGTTTTCCTTGTAGTTTGAGTGATTAACGATCTTGAAAGTAACAACTGAAAGATTTTATTAACCTTTTCCTGGTTCTTAGAAATAAAAATAAATTATTGCTTTTTTTTTCATTTCAGAAACTAATTACAAGTGCGACTTTAATCAGGCAGTCCAACTGTTGGAATTGGAAACATTCTTCTCATAAATTCATATTTTACAATTTTATTACTATTTAATTACTATTTAAAGAAGAAGCTATACGTCTTTGCAAGATAATTAGGTTAAGTGTTCACCTAGTTCTTAATTTTCTCTAATTTTGCTCAAGTTCTAAGTTCCATCACAAAAATGTTAGTGAGAAAATAACATTGTCAACATATTACTTCAGAAAACAAGATAATTTATTTAAACCTATCCGTATAAATTCCAGGGAATATGAAGGGAAAATCCTGTTTGTTAAAGCAGGATTTATCTAAGACAGACTTAGGGATCATCAATTTTCCTTAATGCTGTTTTGCTGTATTGACTTTCTGTTGCTGACCTGACAGTTCTGAAATCAGTCATATGGGTAGTGTCATTTAATTCAATAAGCCTGATGTTTCTAAAGTTACCACAATATCTTAATAGTTGTAACTACTTGCAACATCAGAGCTTAAGTAACAGCAATTACTAGATGCTGATGATACGTGGAGATAATAGATCAGAGTACAGAATTTTATTATAAGCTGCTATAAATATTTTTTACCACCAAATGTGCTTGAGTATGGAAAAGACTTTGTGAGGGCTATTTCAGTCCTCTTTCATAATGTGACTCAAAATACTGGAAGTTAGTCAAATTCAACAGAGAAGTTAGATGAACTTAATTAGAAGAAAAGATACTTGAACTGATGTTGCAATTCCTTGGAGTCACTCGATATATCATTCTAAGAGCTAGTTTACTCTATCTTCCCTAAGAAATTGTAGCTCCTGGGGAAATAGTGGAATTAAATAATCACTGTGATCTCTTGTGGCCTTTCTGATGAACCTGCATACCTTTCTTAAGTGCTGAGCAGACCTGCAATGTAGCTATCCATGTCTGAAAAGAACCAGTAATCTTGCTCCAGAGCGGCAGAACCTGCCTGTGGTGGTGGTGGTGTTTCTAAATTTTGATGCTCAGATAAATTCTGTAGGTTGTTCGCTCAAACTATTTCTTATAACAAATTTGTGACATATCTGCTACAGAACTGGAAGCAGCAGCTAGTGACAGTGCAGGCACTTTGCTTTCTTAACTGCCTGGCTGGTGTGTCTTGTCCAGGTGAAGCTGGCAGATGTATTGAAGTTCTGGAAAGACTTTATCTTCATGTAGAGTGACAGAGATCTTGAGGAATTTCATTCCCTTTGCAGTGCTGGGTGAAGATCAGCTGCTGGGTGAAGATCAGCTGCAACAGACTGCCTGTTGGTTTCTTGGCATCTGTGCATTGGTGACACTCAATATCTGCTGTTATTTCCCTTCAGCTCACATTTTTAAGTCTCCAAAACACTGCTATGCTATAGCATAACTGTACTACTCTGCCTAGGTAAACTTATTGGCCTGGCATATCCAGGGGCCCAAGCCTGCTGATCTCGTCAGACTTTTAGGCTGTATACTCTGTGGCTATAGCTACAGTATTAACTTTTCATGGGATACTTCTAGAAGGAAGAGGAGGTTCTTGTTTTTTATGCATTCTGAATGTTAAAATTTTGACAATTTTACATGTTTATTTCTATAGTAAGAAAAATATGAATGGAAGGAAGGTTTCAGGAGCCATATAATGACCATATATTAAGCAGCCTACTGATTTTATCTTACATTTAATCCTTATCATGTTGGTTTACCTACTTATTCATGTGTCGATGCCTGCATGGCATTAGTAAAGTACAGTTCAGCTATAACGCAACTGAAATTAAGTCAGTTCTAGCCATGAGTCGCTACAATTTGCAGGTCTTAATTTGCATCTGTACTGTCTCTTCTTGATGTAAACTTCAGCACCTTATTCCAATTTTACCAGGCTATTGTGATTTTCCTTAAAGTCTGTTAGCTGTTAGACCTTAGAGTACAGCTGGAAAAAGTCTTGAAGACAAGTAAAGTGGTCCATTTACTGCATTGTTAATACTGTTAAATTAGAGGGTTTTTTTTCAGAGGAACTCAATTCAATGCATAAATTTGGAAAAATAGCATGTAAATCCTTTGAAATGCCATTATACTGGAATATTTGGCAGAAGACAGCTGGACATCAGTTAATTCTGTACTATGTGACTTGTAAGAAACACTGAACATCTTGAAAAGTTACAGAAAATTCTTATTGCATTATATTGTAGTTTTTATTTTGCTCAGAAAAGTTTTCCTTCTGAATTTGTGCATATGGGAGGAAACGTACCCATAGCATGTAAAATACTATTATTTAGTCAGTTTGTATAGCAGATTGTGGGGGGCTGCAGGGATCATTGATGGTATAGGTAACGCGTGTAGATTTCCCTTGCACCTAGCTACTTTGGTTCAATGCTGCACAGAGCTGAGTTACTTGATAATAACAACTTAACCCACCTCTTCAGTGATTTATTTTACCATAGCTCTTCCAAAATCCAAAGAGACAGAATATACAAGGAGAAATAAATGGAAAGCCGCAAACAGAGTGTGGAAAATATCTTGATATATAAGGTAGCATTACTGAGAAGGAAATAGGAAATCCTTTCAAACTGAAAATAATTAAAAGGACTGAAGGAAAGAGAGAGTATATACAAGAAAGAGCTGAATAGGAAGAGACAAGAAAAATAACCAAGTTATAAAGCTGAGACTAGGAGTAATTTTGCACTGAACTAAATTTCTTTCTTCATAGTTCAAACAGATGTAATTTCTCCTTCTGGAACTTTTTTTTTTTACATTTGTACTGGTTAATTCTATTATTTTGTGGCAATTCTTTGATAGCTGTATTTATGTTTAACTTGCATGGACAGTTGGCTGGATATATCTGGAGCCAACGGGTAGCCCTGTGTCTCATGCAGTGGATTTTCATGTATCAGCCTAGTACAGCCATGTTGTCAAAGTTCCCTACAAAGGTTTAGTAGAGAGGTTTGGGTTGTATAAGGTTTTGTTATGCAGTGGGTTTTTGAAGGTGCTGCACTTTGGGGAGGTCAAACATGTATGGCTGGTGTGACTGCAACCCATCTCATGATGAACTAGCAGTGGCACAGAGCTGACTGAGCAGAAGTGACAAAGGTGCTTGGGCAGAGCTGGTGGCAGAGAGATCAGATGGTGCATGACTGCGCATGAGGGGCAAATGTCGCGGAATAGTTGTCTGGCAGCAACCAGGTTTCTGCCCCAGTCTAACAGCTGGTGGTGCTGTCAGCTGGGTGAGGTTTTTAGTGCAATGAAGTGTGCACCCCACTGGGGCTCAGGCAGATTTGTTATTTGGAAATGCAATGGCATCAATGTTCAGTACTATGTCTCCATCACTGTAGATGGCAACTGAGTTTTTTGTTATGCCACAGCGGATGTGGCATTTTCGGTGTAACTATGAAACACCTTTCAGTCTTGTTTAATTTTTTTTTTGTGAAACAAAGTTAAGCTTTGAGGGCGTAACACCATTGTTTCAAAATGAAAAAAAATTGATATATATTGGAAATTAACACAGACATTGCCAAACTCTTTAAAAATCTTGTGTTTAAAGACCAAATGGAGATGGCTCATAATGAATCATTTTGAACATATTTCACGTTTGCAGTGGATATGGAATTGAGAAAGGCATTGTATCACAGTTTTGTAAAAACAGCTTCAGATTCATATAGTCTAACACAATATGATTGAGATTATATTAAGCCATATTTTCACTATTTTACCTGTACTGATGATCTGATCACAGATTGTAAAGAGGGAAACATATCTCACAGGAGTGAAAGAGAGTATATAGTGATTATATACTCTCAGTCACTGAGGCAACAGCTTCGGCACTGGCATGACCTACAGCAGAGTCCTAACGCAGGCACAGGGGGATTTCCAGAACCAGGGAGCCTCAGGGGGAGCTGAGAGACCTGCCAGGAACCACCAGGAACCCACAGCTTGTGTGGCAATGGCTGATGAGATCTGGGCAGAGCCAGGGGCAACAGTGGCCAAACGTTCCCCCTGCATATAAAGCCAGCCCATAGAGAGTGCCAGTGACCAGGGCGGGCAAACAGGGCATGGCGCGTCAGCAAGGGCATGTATGGCAGTTTGTGCGGAAGGGCACCTGCTCTTCAAAGGAGGGGCATTCCATTGGGTGAGTGGGAGACCTGAAGTACACATAACCCAACATCTGGGTACCATTCTGTGACCATCTGCACAGGCCAAGGGCATTCATCGTACCTGACCCTCAAGGCAGAATGATGGAACTTGTCTGAGAGCAAAGTCTGCAGCTCTGGCTAGGGGGTCTGCACCAGCTACCCCAGTGATGGCTGATGCCTCCATGTAGACCAAGCTGCTGAAACACGAGGCTGCAGTGCAGATGTCAGGCTGGAGAAGGGCTTAGACCTTTCTCCTGTGCCAGGGACAGGTGGCAGTCCTGCCTGCAAAAGGTGTGCCCAGGTGGAGGACCTCCTGCAGCAAGTGGCTGAGCTGCAGGAGGTGGTGAGAAGGCTGCATAGCATCAGGGAGGCTAAGAAGGAGTTAGATACCTGGTTTCAAGCACAGTCTGCACAGGAATAACAGCCCACAGCCAGTGAGCCAAAAACTCTCCCACCAGCCGGCACACACAAAACGAAGAGAAACCGATGATACAGAAGAATGGAAGCTTGAAATGGCAAGGGCCAGCAAGAGGAAGAGACTTCCCCTGAAATCTGACGTGCCTTTGCAGAACTGCTTTGCCGCTCTGCAGGCCAAAGAGGAAAGACCCAGCACATCAGGAGAGACACTGGAGCTCAGCAAGACAGCCTGACCTACTCGTATAATGACCAGTGCAACCAAGAAAAAGTGACCGATGATAGTAGTGGATGGCTCTCTTCCGCGGGCTATGGAGGCACCCATTTGCCAACCTGATATACTCTCTAGACAGGTATGCTGCTTACCAGGTGCTCATATCAGGGATGTCACTGAGACTACCAAGCCTCATACAGCCCACTTGACTGTTTTCTGCTGCTGCTGTTTCATGTCGGCACCAGTGATACAGCCAAGAGCAGCCTCAGGAGTATCAAGAAGAATTACAGAGCCCTGGAAGCAATGGTTAGGGACTCTGGAGTGCAGATAGCTTTTTCATCAATCTTGCTGGTCAAAGTGAAAAGGTCTGAAAGGGTCAGTTGAATCCAGTGAATCAACATATGGCTTCAGGACTGGTGCCACAGTCAGGAGTTCAGCTACTTAGACCATGGAACTCGCTTTGAGAAACCTCTTCTACTGGGGCTGATGGGGTCCACCTGACTGAGAGGGGAAAAAGCATCTTCTGCCATAGGCTTGCCAAGCTGGTGAATGGCTTTAGCTAATGTTGCCAAGGGAGGAGAACCTCAATCCGTCCCACTACTATCAGTGTGATGCCAGTGCCAGCAAAAGGTGCCTAGAACCTGTGGAAAGATCACAGGTAAGCAGAAGAGCACCTAAAGTGCAGCACGAAGGAATTCCAGTGGCTCCAGCCAGAAAGGTGCCTTCATCAGGGGCCAACTTAAATGCATCTATGCAAACTAAAGTAGCATGGGGAATAAATAGGAGGAGTTAGAAATGTGTGTGCACCTGCAAAGCTATGACTTTATCGACATCCCGGAGATGTGGTGAAATAGCTTCTTTGACTGGAGTGTTGGAATACAGGCTCTGTAGGAAGGACAGGCAGGGGACACGAGGAAGGGGTGTTGCCCTCTATGTCAACAATGAGCTGGAGTGCATGGAGCTCTGCCTGGGGATGGATGAGGAACCAACCGTGAGCTTACGGGTCAAGATCAAAGGGAGGGCAGGGACAAGTGACATTATACTGGGGGTCTGCTACAGATGACCAGGAAAGCCCAGCAGATGAGATCCTCTATAGTCAGATAGGAGGAGTGTCATGGTCACAAGCCCTGGTCTTCATAGGGGCCTTCAACCACCCTGATATCTGTTGGAAGGACAACACAGCAGGGCACAAGCAGTCCAGGAGGTTCCTGGAATGCATTGGTGATAATGTCCTTCTCCAGGTGATAGAGGAGCCAACGAGGAGAGGTGCTATGCTGGACCTTGTTGTCGTCAACAAGGAGGGACTGATGAGGAATGTGGAGCTCAAGGGCAGCCTTGGCTGCAGTGACCATGAAATGGTGGAGTTTGAGATCCTTAGGGAAGCAAGGAGAGTGCAGATAAAGCTCTCTACCCTGGACTTCAGGAGAGCAGACTTTGGCCTCTTCAGGGATCTGCTGGGCAGAGTAGCATGGGATAAAGCTCTGGAGGGAAGAGAGGCCCAAGAAAGCTGCTTCATATTCATCACCTCCTTTAGGCTCAGGAGCGATGCATCCCAACAAAGAGGAAGTCAGGCAAAAATGCTGAGAGGCCTGCATGGATGAACAAGGAGCTCCTAGACCAATTAAAACACAAAAAGCAAGCCTACAGAGGGTGGAAGCAAGGACAAGTAACATAGGAGGAGTACAGAGAGATTGTCTGAGCAGCCAGGGATTGTGTTAGGAAGGCTAAAGCCCTGAGAGAATTAAATCTGGCCAGGAACGTCAAAGGAAACAAGAAAAGCTTGTTTAGATACATTAGGGATAAAAGGGAGATCAGGGAGAATGTGGACCCTCTCTGGAAGGAAATGGGAGACCTGGGTACGTGGGACAAGGAGAAGACTGAGGTCCTTAACGACTTTTTTGCTTCGGTCTTCACCAGCAAGTGCTCTAGCCACCAGCCCAAGTTGCAGAAGGCAAAGGCAGAGACTGGGAGAATGAAGAACCACCCACTGTAGAAGACAATCAGGTTTGAGACTCTCTAAGGAGCCTGAAGGTGCACAAGTCCATGGAACCTGGTGAGATGCATCCACAGGTCCTGAGGGAACTGGCAGATGAAGTTGCTGAGACACTCTCCATCATATTTGAGAAGTCGTGGCAGTCCAGTGAGGTTCCTATTGACTGGAAAAGTAGAAACAACCCCCATTTTTAAAAAGGGAAACAAGGAAGACCCTAGGAACTACAGGCCAGTCAGTCTCACCTCTGTGCTTGGCAAGATCTGGAGCAGATCCTCCTGGAAGGAGCTAAGGCACATGGAAAATAAGGAGCTGATTGGTGACAGCCAGCATGGCTTCATTAAGGGCCAGTTGTGCCTGGCCAATTTGGTGGCCTTGTATGATAAGGTTGCAGTTTTGGTGGATAAGGGAAGAGCAACTGGCATCCACCTGAACTTGTGCAAAGCATTTGACACCGTCCCACATGACATCCTTGTCTGTAAACTGCAGAGACATGATTTTGACAGATGGACCACTCAGTGGATAAGGAATTGGCTGGATGGCTGCACTCAGAGAGTGGTGGTCAACGGCTCAATGTCCAAGTTGAGAATAGTGATGAGTGGCATTCCTCAGGGATCGGTACTGGGACTGGCCCTGATTAACATGTTTGTCACTGACAATAACAGTGGGATTGAGTGCACCTTCAGCAAGTTTGCCAATGACACCAAGCTGTGCAGTGTGGTTGACACCTTGGAGGGAAGGGATACCATCAAGAGGGACGTTGACAGGCTGGAGAGGTGAGCTCCTACAAACTTTATGAAGTGCAAGGTTCTGCTCATGGTTCAGGGCAATCGCAAGCACAAATGCAGGCTGGGTGGAGAATGGAGTGAGAGCAGCCCTGAGGAGAAGGACTTGAGGGTACTGGTGAACAAGAAGCGCAATGTGCGCTTGCAGCCCAGAAAGCTAGGTACATCCTGGGCTGCACCAAAAGAAGCATGGCCAGCAGGTGGAGGGAGAGGATCCTACCCCTCCATTCCACTGTCATGAGACCACCTGGAGTACCTAGAGTTTCCAGCATAACAAGGACATGGACCCATTGGAGTGAGTCCAGAGGAGGGCCACAAAGATGATCAGAGAACTGGAGCACCTCTCCTATGAGGACAGGCTGAGAGAGCTGGAGTTCTTCAGTCTGAAGAAGAGAAAGCTCTGGGGAGACCTTAGAGCGGCCTTCCAGGGGGTCTTATAAGAAAGACAAGAAGATACATTTTAGCAGGGTCTGTTGTGACAGGAAAAGGGATAATGGTTTTAATAAGAAGGAGGTAGATTCAGACTGATATAAGGAAAACATTTTTACAGTGAGGCCAGTGGAACACTGGAAGAGGTTGCCCGGAGAGGTGCTAGAGGCCCCATCCTTGGAAACACTCAAGGCCAGTCTAGACAGCACTCTCAGCAACCTGATCTAGTTGAAGATGTCACTGCTGCTTGCACGGAGGTTGAACTGCATGACTTTAAAGGTCCTTTCCAACCCAAACTATTCTATGATTCTATGATTCTTATTTTGTATCATTAGATAACTATACCAAGCAATTAATTAGCTACAAGACCATATTTATAAGACCCAGCTCTGTACCTATTTTTTTTTAATCTCTTAGGAGTTTAGCTTGTAATAATGTGAAAAAGTACAGATGTATACTGATGTTTCACAGGAATATGTAAAGTAGATTTCTGATCTGTTGTTTTGCTACTTTAATATAAAAATATGCTGACTTTAGCAAAACCTTCAGGGTTCTTATTTCTTGTAATTTTTAAGTAGTTGTACCATGAAAGTGTCTCTGCTTGTCTCTCAGATCCTGGCTTCTAAGTGCTAGGTCTTACAAATACTTGTTGCATATGAGTACTCAAGTAGGTACTGAACTTACTCCCAGGAATATTTCAATTAAGTCAAAGTGCACCTTGGATCAATTCCAAGATCCATTAAATCAATTAAAGTGTTTCAATTTACTTCAATGGAAGCTGGATCTAAGCCATCATGTCTGCAGCTCTCCAAAAGTACCATCACACCTACTTAAATTCAATTAAGTGTAGAATAAAATCTCCTAATATTTTACCAGACATTGAAAAGATTCTTCATATAAAAGTAAGAAAGAAAATGGGATGACACTCTATGCCTTAGAAAATACTTGAATGCTATGTCACAAGATCTAATATAAGGGTTGTAAGGTCTAATATAAGGGCTGGAGCACCTCTCTCATGAGGACAGGCTGAGAGAGTTGGGGCTCTTCAGCCTGGAGAAGAGAAGGCTCCAGGGAGACCTTAGAGCAGCCTTCCAGTACCTAAAGAGGGCCTACAGGAAAAACAGGGAGAAGCTCTTCACCAGGGCCTGTTGTAATAGGATGAGGGATAATGGCTTTAAAATAGAAGGAGGTAGATTCAGACTGGACATAAGAAAAAAACTTTTACAATGAGGATGTTGAAGCACTGGAACAGGTTGCCTGGAGAGGTGGTGGATGCCCCATCCCTGGAAACATTCAAAGCCAGGTTGGACGGGGCTCTGAGCAACCTGATTCTGGTTGGAGATGTCCCTACTTCTTGCAGGGGGGTTGGACTGGATGACCTTTAAAGGTCCCTTCCACCCCAAACTATTCTGATGCTACAATTCTATAAAAAAAAAAAACAACAAATACAGTAACAAACATGATGACAGAGGCAGGTAGATCAAGAACTGATTGAAATTTATTCAAATTGCTATCACTCTGGTCTTACATATTTGCTTCGTTTGTTCATAAGCATTTCATTTACATATATACTGAAATGTAGATTCATGATCTTAAATGTTTCAAGGGAATTCACCAGTATTGGTCATAAGAAAGGCTAATTACTTTTGCAATCTTTAATTCAACATAATAGATATGACCTGAGTTGAGTTATTAATAAATTCTAGTTGTTGTACATACCTAGGAAATAGAGTTATATCTTTTCCTAAGGATTTTTTGTATACTGAGCTGTTGCATGTGAATGGAAAAGGAGTATGGTTGAAATCGTAATTATCTGTAGGTGCATGGTTCTTCAGAGCTTTCACAGTAAGACGAATGGCAATACCTTTAAAGGCAATACCTTCTTGCTAATGGCAATACATTCTTAGTAATCCATGACGTACTAAATAAGATCTCTGCCTGTTATTGAAAAGATGCATTAAAAAAAAATTAATTGGCCATTGCGGGTTGGTTGACCACTTACTGGCTATTGTGTCAACCCTTGCTGAAATACAGAATTCAGTCATTTCTTTGAAGCAATTCCTCTGAAAAAAACCCAAGAAAAACAACTTTGGTTCTATTCTGTCCCTAAATAATTTAGACTACAGCCTATACTGTGTGACTGCTTTACTCCCATTACAGCCATAAAGGACTTAAACTGTCCTTCTGGATCAATTTACTTCTGGAAAATAACTCTCAGTGAAGAGTTACTCCATTATGGATAATAAGTGACATCTGAAGGAACTGCCTTCATGAGATACAATATATAATTAGCTGCAATAAAATTAATGGGGCCATGGAACTAAATTTTTCAGTCTTTTTGCTAGAATATGTGGTCATGCATTTCAGGACAGAAGAGTAACTTTTCTGACATGTGCTTGAATTTAACAACTTAATTTAATTTATTTATTTCAGAGATGAGTGGGACCAGTTTGACAAAGTGCAGGTATGGTGCCGTCAGCAGTGTTGCGAAATCATTCTTATTATAAGGACTCACACTGGGAGCTCCACAAATTGTTCAGCAAGACATTTACCAGTGAAGTGCTATGGTTCAAAAGGAGTGGAAGGAAAGAGATTTTGCCAACTGGTTCAAACCAGCACTGTGCAGTTCTTTGGTAGGAGCACATACCTCCAAATGCAGTATCGGTGAGAGCTGGTGAGCATATAGTTGATTTTAATATTAGTCTTGCAGTTACATTGTGCTTACTGAGTATCCCATATTTCCAGTAAGTAATTTATGCTATAAGGCTCAGCCTCTCTTTCTGTTTTCAGAGTACCCAGGGCTTGTTTATAAGATTTGTAATGTCTATCATTATTTAGAACTATTCACTGAAAAACCTCTAGAGATGGATCTTGTTTTGCAAACCGCTTATTAGAAGTTTCTTCTAGGTATTTGTCAGTCCAAATTCAGGTTGTTGGTTCAACTTGGTCAGATGTGTAGCTTGCAAAAAAATACTGAAGTAATGATTAAAACCCAGTTATTTTAAAGGAGGATCTAGATTTCTCGGGTAGCCCAGTCTAATTTGAACAGTATGTCATATAGCATAATTGAGACTGTACACCTAGAAAACAGAAATGGAAGTCACTTTTCCAGACAGACTTCTTCAGGAAAAGAAAATTATTTTAACAGCTTGTACTATGACCTTGTTTTGAAAGTTATAGTAAAGGAGCTCAAAAAGCTACGTATAAATACGAGAATGGTAAATAAAAGAGGTGAGGCCCATTCCTGGGCTGTGTCCAGTTCTGATACACCTTCTGCCCACAAAGTCTAGAACTTCTCTTAATATGCCATTCAAATTTTATGAAGTTTCTCCTGAATTATTTATTTTCTTGAAACATAGCTCTTAATTTATTTATACAGCAAAGCCTTTGACACGGTCTCTCACAGTATTCTCCTAGGGAAATTGGCTGCCCGTGGACTGGGTAGGTATACCCTTCTTTGGATAAAGAACTGGCTAGGGAACCGTGCCCAGCGGGTAGTAGTTAATGGAGTGAAGTCCAGCTGGCAGCCTGTTACAAGTGGTGTCCCCCAGGGGTCGGTACTTGGGCCCATCTTTATTGATGACCTAGACGAGGGGATTGAGTGTACCCTCAGTAAGTTTGCAGATGACACCAAGTTGGGTGGTGGTGTTGATTTGCCTGAGGGTAGGGAGGCCCTTCAGAGGGATCTGGATAGGCTGGATCGCTGGGCTGAGCTGAATGGGATGAGGTTCAACAAGGCCAAGTGTCGGGTCCTGCACTTTGGCCA
>JAAGAY010137531.1:0-42805 GCA_011801015.1 Ardeotis arabs
TTTTTTTTTTTTTTTTTTTTCTGTAGATCACGGGTGCTTTTGGGTATGGAATTTCTATGGTTCTCTTCATCTATTTGATCTCCTTTTGCAAAGGAAGGAAATATGATCTTTGGTCTTTTACCCTGATAGTGGTAAGCATACAGCTAGATTATGTGCTGTAGGCTTTACAGAAATGTATTTTGGGATCTTAAGGATGAAGTAGAGGTCAAAAGACCAAGTATAGATCTAGAACATAAGTACAGACATGTGGTTTATAGCAGTTAATTCTATATTAAATTTGTGTCACCATGTTCTGTTTCCACAATCCTGCTGTGGCTTGGGGAAAAGCTTGGATCTACACTAAGCTGGTGCAGGAACAGAGGCAAGAAAGTTATTTATTGCTCTGTTCGACACCTCACATCCAAGAGATGTAAGGTGTTGAGAAATGAGCCATCAGGTTAGATGCAGATAGCCTGAGCCTGACCTGGAAGGAGATGGGTTATTTGACATGAACCGGGATGGGAAAGAACAAGACGGGATCCCACGTTTTGTTTTTCTGCCTGAAGCAGCCCTGTGCCTGGGAAGAAGTTTCCCTGGCTGATCCAAACCAGCAGCCCACCCTCAAGTAGACACAGCTGAGAACCTCCTTGAACCCTCACTGTTTCTCATCTTTATATTTCTTGTCCACTTTTAGAAATTCAGCAGGGAACTGAAAAGGTAGATCCACACAATTTTTAAGACCAGTGAGGACCATAAGCGTTCTTATGGTCTTATCGTCTGAGCGACCTGATCTAGTGGGGGATGTCCCTGCTCCTTGCAGGGGGGTTGGACTAGATGACCTTTGAAGGTCCCTTCCAACCCTAACCATTCTATGATTCTATGATTCTATAAGCCTTCCCATCAGCTAAGTCACCCTCTTGTTTTATTTTTAGGTATTCATTTTTTCTCATATCATCGGCAAAATCGTGGATTTCTCAATCGATAGCAGTGTCTCACCCTACGTTCTGTCTCTCCTGATTCCCATGTACCCACTGCTGCTTCTAATAACCAACTGCGAGGAAGTAAGTGGTAGCACTGGGCGAGAAGAGGCACCCCACCATAAACCACAGCTCTGCGTCCTTGTGAGCCTGGTGACAACTGCACCCTGCACTCTGGGAAGGCTCATTAGTTTCCTTTTGTGAGTGGGATTTTCCAAATGGCCAGAGCGCATCTTCAGATGACCATTTCAGATCAGATATAATTTTTCCAGCTGTTCATTAGGGCTAGGGGCTACTTTTCCTGCAGTTGAGCTGTGACTGTAGATTAGGTAAGCATTCTTAATTCTTTCCATGCAGTCAAGCAGCTTGGTTTGGACAATCATACGAGAAAATTTGAAGTTATGCATCTGACTTTGCGTGGAAACCGAGTGAGAATTAAGAATGCTCACAAGACACTTCATTCTGTGTCAGCTGAGGGTGATTGTGGAAAATCAGCTAAGAATTTAACAAAACCCTCCGGCTACATGCAAGACCAGTTATGAGCCACAAATGACCTAGAAGTGAAGTCCAAATAGAAGAGACTCCTCCTCTGTCCTGTCCCACTCCCCTCCATCTCCTCTCCGCTGAGGCCCCAAAAGAGAGGAGACCAGATGTTCCCCTGTGACAGACCATTACCCCCTGAAGCAGTGTCTGGTACATGTACTGAGTGCCGTGACATTTTCTGGTGGAGGACCGGGATGCCCAAAGTCAAACGTGTATTTTTTCATCCATATGGTGAATATTTTGGGTAAATCAGAAGGTTTTGTACATTTTAAAAGTATTTGTTATTTGCTCTTAAACTTTGCGAAGTTAGCCAGCATTATACTGAAGAATTACAGGTCTTCACTGTGTGTTTTTTCTTATTCTTACAGCATTTTCTAGAAGACACTGAGACATTTGATGTGACTCCAAGCAATGATGTACTAACAGCTGTCTTTGCAGTAAGAAAACATTTAACATTACTTTCATCTAGGGATGTGTGTCTCCTAAACCCTGTCCTCGGTTACGAGGAAGCAGGCAAGAGCCCTGAGCTCATTTCACGCAGAAGTAGGGTCTCGGTGGGTCTGGATGACAGATTACCCCCCTGTGCAAAAACAACCCTGCTCGTTTGAAAGGGGAAGGAAAAAAAATGAAGTAAATCCAGATCACTCAGTACTGCTCTGTTACTTTATGAATTGTGTTTTTCTTCTACCGTTGGTATTTTCTGCAGTATTGGTAAGTGATAGTAGAGTTCATAGCCTTCAGGATTACCCTGAGTTTAGATATTAATGAACTTTATTTTCGCATACTGTGTTTTTCCCCCCACATATTTTTTAACACTGCCACCGTCTCCTCATTTTCAGCTGTAGGAGGACGGAAAGCAAGACTATGAATGAGGTAAACTCTTTTTTTTTTTTTTTTCAGCCTTATATCCATTCTGTGGGTTTCATTTTTCTTCTTCGATATTTGGAGATAAAATATGGAAGAACAGTTCTGAGAATGGACCCAATATTTAGGTTTGTATAAACACACATTCACCACAGGCACGTGCAACATCTAAACTCCTACCACACTGCTTTTCCTTGAAGACAACATTTTGGTCAGACATTGTTGCCTTTGTGTCCCTATTTTTAAATATTCTTTTTTAATACTGATGATTTTTTATAACTAAAACATCCCCTTAAATACTACGGTGCTATGATAATATAAAACAGCTCTCAGGCTTGTTAGTACCTCCACATGGTGTTGCCTGTGCTGTGTGGATGTACCAGCTTGGTTCTTCGTACAACACAGAAAGATCATAAATATTTTATTTAAAAAAAAAAAAGAAAAAGTACAAGAAACATTGAACAAGAGGGACATTCTCTCTTGGTCTGTCCAAAATGTGTTAGTGGAGAACAAGGGTAAAGAAGGAAATGCTAAGACGAATCTGGTGGGTTTGTAGGATTTCCCCAAGAAGAGAAAGCAGCCACCAGCACCTCGAGGAGCTCGGAGAGGAAGATGAAGACGTTAAAGCTGAAAGAGCAGCAGTGAGAAATGCCATGACGGCTCCAAGTCAGGAGGAGGTACAGCTAAGTGTTGCCCTTCTCTTTTTATTTTATATCGTTAAGAAGCCCACTGGTAAAAGCCAAACCACCCAGTATCAATAAGCTCAGGTCAGTGCTCCGGCTGTGTTATTCTCACTGGGAAAATCAAACTCCCAAACATACAGTGTGAGTCCCACCAGGACAGAGAAGAAAGCTGTTAAGAGGAACGTGGGCAATGAAGTGTCCTCCTGCACCTCATATTCTCAGTGAACTATAAACAAATTCAAAGATCTTTAGAAGGCTTTCTACCTTTTTAAATGGAAAAATATTACAGAGGGATTAATGATTTCCAATATAATAGACCAATCTTTCTTCCTCCTTGCTTTCAGAAATCAATCGTTGTTGTCAGCAATCTGTGCAAGGAATATAAAATAAAGCAAGCTGGTTCAGTTTTTAAGAAGAAGAAGAAAATGGTGACCAAAAATGTTTCCTTCTGTGTTAAAAAAGGTGAGAACTGGAACTGTTCACCTAGACCTGGACCCCCGATTATACCCAGGGAGTGAATTCTCTGCAGATTCTCAGTTATCTGAGCCAAGAACATAAAGGTCACATATGTTTCCTCTGCAGTTAAGGCATGTTCGGTCTCTGGTTGATGTGTTAGTGAACGATGTGATGTGGATGCATCCTATTAGTTACCTTTGGCTTTCTGTTATCTAAAATAACATAGCCCCCTCTCTCCATGATCCACTTCAGCTGTTGCTTCTGAGAGACCTGGGAGCAATGCTCAGACTCACAGCATCAGTTAGAGTTGAAACATTATGGGCTCTCAGAGCATGTATTTATGCTGTTTACCTTTACTTTGAGCTCCCTGGTCCAGCGGAAGGCATCACTGTCCAGGGCAGGAGAGGTGGAACGAAACCATCTTCAAGGTTCCTTCCAACCCAAACCACTCTGTGATTCTATACTTTTACATGACCATTGATGCTAGCATGCTCTCTTTTATATTTTTTTTCTCTTGTGGGACTGTGCCTGATATATTTGTTGAATGGGGAGAATTACTAATAAATTATATGTATTTATTCCAGGTGAAGTATTAGGACTTCTGGGGCCCAACGGAGCTGGTAAAAGCACAACTATCAAAATGATAACTGGAGAGACAACACTAACCGCTGGGCAGGTAGGAGGTGTCTGGAGAAAAGGGATAGATCCGTGATAAAAGTGCAAGTGCAAACGTTGCATCTAGACTAAGCTGTAACTTTTTTTTCAAAGCATTATTAGTGATCAAGGTTTTAACTGAATTCATTGTGCTGTTAAATTAAATATTGTATTAATAAAAAATACTGTGAGCTACATCTAACTTCAAAAAGCAGTCGCATCTACTCTAATTGGCCATGTTTATATTTAGAAACCATGTAAATGAGGTTTGCAAAATCACTCCCTTGCTCTTTGGGTCTCCCTGCCTGAACCGCAATGAAGCCCATCGTCTTCCTCTGAACCCCACCCTCCTATCTGGGCAAGGCTATTTCAGAGCAAAACGGTTGGCCTGGTTGTGCAGGTGCTGATGAAGAGGGGAGATGGAGCAACCTCCCACCTCCAGGACCACAAGCCCGTCTTCCTGGGGTACTGCCCGCAGGAGGACCCGCTCTGGCCAGACCTCACTGTGCACGAGCACCTGCGTGTCTACGCGGCTGTGAAAGGGGTGCGCAAGGAGGATGCGGCTGCTGCTGTCAACCGGTACGGATGGAAGGTTGTGTTTTATCCCGCAGTCCTAGGGTACGAGGAGGGGACCAGAAAGCCAACATTGACTGTGAGCCAGAGAAAACCTTGAAAGAAGCTCAGGAAATAGAGCTGCAAAAGTAATTTTGTGCTAAATGCTGTGATTAAGCGAGTGGGTTAAGAAAATCTCCAATTTACCTAAGTGCACTTAGTGGGGATAAAGTTACTGCTAATGTCCTTTTAAGTATTTTATCTTCAGGAAGCATTTCTAAAATCTCTGATGTTATACTTTGGCACTACAAGAAAGGGTGCTGAAGTACTCTCTGCTCAGCTGACACTGGCAAGGTGGAATTGATTTATAATACTGTTGACATTAATGACGGGATTAGAAACGAGCTTGTGGCTTATTCGGCACACTTTTCTTCAAATATTCACTTACATGTTAATATCACAATAAATGTTTGATGAAAACAAGCAGGAGTCAAGAGTGAGGGGAAGAAAGTTGCTTTTTCTTATCATTTCGGGAATCCTTGATGAGCGTATTGAGTTGGGAATAACAAAAATGTTCTTTTTTCGCTTGTTCCCTTTCCCCACAGAATAGTGAATGCTCTGCAGCTTCAAGACTATTTAAAAAAGAAAACCAGACAATTATCTGCTGGGATAGCCAGAAAGGTGTGTTTTATTTTACCTATAATGAGCACTGCAATGCTTATAGCATAAACCAAAAATTCTCGGAGAGCATCGCGTTGTCTCCTGTGGTGGGGTGATGGAAAATAGCCTTTTCCAAAACCACATTTCCTATCGGTCAGGACCTTCATTCCCATAAACGAAGTGATGCTGTCTGCAACTCTTTGTGGACAGAGGGCCAGGGAATGAAAAAGATTTTACTCAAGCCCCTTTCCCTGTCGTAGCTGTGCTTTGCTATGTGCATGCTGGGCAACCCCGCGGTCCTGCTCCTGGATGAGCCGACAACCTGCATGGACCTCCACGAGCAGCGCTGCATCTGGTGAGTAGGACCTCAGGCACGGTGCCACCACAGTGGTAAAGGAATTGGAAGCCAAGAGTAGAAACCTAAGGCTAGGTAAGGAGTGTTTTGCCCCATCTGCATTTAGTACTGCTGATCATGTACTAATGGTTTTACTGGGAACTCTGTTTTCCTGGTTCTCTCTAGCTAAAGCACAAGGAAGGAAAGAGAAAAAAGCCTTTAGCTGTGAATCCATCCTTTTTGCAAACTTTAAGACAGCCATGCATGGGATTTGGAAGAATCCATAAAAGGACCTGAGTCAAAAAATATTCTTTTTGTCAGTATTCCATTAGCACGTGCACATCACTCTAAAGTTGCTGGATGTGAAGTTTTTACACTTGTTTTAGGGGAGAGGCATTTGGAGGGACAAAGGTATAAGAAAGTGTCTGATATTCCCAGGGAGCGTTAGCTTTTTTCTTTTTTCTTCCTCTGATCCTCAGGAAGATGATTCATGCTGCCCTGAAAACCAAGGGGACGGGAGCCATCCTGACGACGCACTACATGGAGGAGGCTGAGGCAGTGTGCGACCGCGTGGCCATCATGGTGTCCGGGCAGCTACGGTGGGCAGCAGGACAGCCAGCACGCGGCTCGGCTGAGAAACAGCCCATGGGGCTTCTCCAGCCTCACCTACCTGAGCCCATCACCATGGGCTTTATGAAGTGCTCTCCGTGGTTTCACCAATGGTGCAATTTGGGAAGGAGCAGATGGTGGGACACCAGTGATTTCACACTGACTTTTGTTTTCTCTCTCTCCGTTACAGGTGCATTGGCTCCATTCAGTACCTGAAGAACAAGTTTGGCAAAGGCTATCTACTGGAAATTAAGGTCAAGGATCCAGAGCACACTGATCTTCTCCATGCTGAGATTTTGAGGATTTTCCCAGGTGCAGCCCGTCAGGAGCGGTAACTATAACATGTGGAATGAACGATGATTTCAACACTACCTCATCCCTAAAAATCTGCCCAGTGTGACAGCCAGGCACAGGATCTCAGCTGGAGATGGATTAACACCTCCGAGTCCCTGTATGGGGATCTGATTTGATAATGTCACCACATCCAGCCCTGCTGTGATCCCTGCAGCAAAATGTCCATACCTCCAGCTCACAGCGTGACATAAAGTTTTGATTCCAGAACCTCAATACAGAGCAAGAATCACCTTTTCTTCTTTTTCTTCAAGGTTCCCCTCTTTGCTAGTCTACAAGGTTCCCATGGAAGATGCACTGCCCCTGTCTCAGTCTTTCTCCAAGCTGGAGGAAGGTAAGAGCAAAAGAAGATGTCTTTTTGAAAAGGTGGAACACAGACTGCTAATTTTTGACTCTTTCCTTTTCTCCACAGCCAAACAAAACTTCAACCTTGAGGAGTACAGCTTCTCTTTGAACACTTTGTCTCAGGCAGGTGATTTCAAGGCTAGACATGCTATAAAGGCATGAGCAGGAACAAAAGTCACAGCGAGACCTGGGCCAGTGCAGTGGCAGGAGGTTGCTCTGCCAAAAAACTGCCTGAGGGTGGTGGGCGAGGGGTCCTCTACTAGGAAACTGGTGAAAATGGGTTTGGTTTTTTTCACTGCTGGGATTTAACATGGTGGGAACAAGCCTAGGCAAAGTGTTGCTGCCTGGGTCCACTCACCCGAGATGGGCACACAGCACATCCAAGGGATGGATGCCCTTGGCAGATGGTCATGCCCAGCCTCTGTGGTTGCTCTTGGAGCAGCACATTATTGCTGCTTGCATGAGGCTGGTGGCAAAGATGAGGAATGATTATGCCAACCCATTGGTGAGTAAAACCTACTCTACAGATACACCTGTGGGCAGCCGGTGCCTCTCAGGAGGTTACACCAGAGAGCACGGGAGTGTGTATGTATTCCTCACATTCCTCTCATAGGGCTTGCAGAGCTGTACCTCCTGTGAAGAAGCATCACAGTATCTAGTGGAAGTCAGAATCATAATCAGAGTTTTATCTCACCCGTTTCAGGTGTTTTTGGAACTCTGCCGAGAGCAGGCAAAGGATAATTTTGATCTGACGTTGGATGGGACTTTTGAATGGAAACAACTTCAGCAGGAGGACTGTTGAAGATCTAAGATGCTCATTTATGTGTCACTCAGTATGAACCAAAGTGAAGTGATACCGCACATATTTACTACCATTATCAGCTCTGCCTTTCCTGTAAGCCTTGACTGAGGGCTCCTCTCCAGTGCAGAAGACATTTCACCTGGACTCTGCAGGTGTCTACGCCGAGCCCTACCCCAAGTTGCGTCTCCAATGGCTGGTGGATGGAATAGTGCCCGCACTGGTGAGAGCTCTTGCCGAGCAGAGCCGCGTGCAGCAGAGGGACGGAAAGGTTTGCAGAAAGAAGGGTCATAACCCATCTCTGGGGATCGAGGCTCTGCTCTGCTGTGTGGATCTGGGTGCACCAGGGGATCTGGACGTGCTGCCAGCCTTCTGGGCTCCTCTCCCACCATTGTGTGGGGCTATTTGTCTACTACATGTATACATCTGATCAAAATTTGCACTCTATTTTTTATACTCATCCAATAAATGTCTCTATAGAAACCGCGGTTACGCCCTTATATGTCGTCATTGTTGTGGACCATCAGGAAGAGCTGAGCAGCTTAAACTCCTCCTGAGGACAGAGGTGGCTGCAGAGAGCCCAGGGCCAGGTGGTTGTAGTCCCTCATGTTCACTGTTTCCGGCAGCCTGGCTTGAGGAGCACACTCACCCCTACCCTCCCTTCGTGCTGGGGCGAGTCGTCATCACTCCTCCTTCTGGGAACCAGCCTGGGCTGTTCAGCCTGGAGAAGAGGAGGCTCTGGGGAGACCTTATGGCAGCCTTCCAGTGCCTGAAGGGGGCTGATAAGAAAGATGGGGAGAAACTCTTCACCAGGGCCTGTTGTGATAGGATATAAGAGGTGATGGTTTTAGAATAGAAGGAAGCAGATTCAGACTGGATATAAGGAAAACATTTTTTACAATGAGGGTGGTGGCCAGGTGGAGCACTGGCCCAGGTTGCCCAGAGAGGTGGTGGATGTCCCATCCCTGGAAATATTCAAGGCCAGGTTGGACGGGGCTCTGAGCAACCTGATCTGGTTGGAGATGTCCCTGCTCCTTGCAGGGTTGGACTGGATGTGCTGTAAAGGTCCCTTCTAACCGAAACTATTCTATGATTTTCCTCCCGACAACTTGGGCACATGTTATCCTTGTACCCAGCTCATTTGTAAAGGTTAAAACTCTCTCAGAAAATATTAAATCAAATTCTCTTTATATAATCTGCAATGCTGCCTGTGTTGCAATCACTGCTTGTGTACAGTCCCCACTCAGCTCCAGAACATATTTTGGCAGTTGGAGGACACATGTTTAGACAGATCATGATTATTTCCCTCCTGGTTGCACAATAGCTCTGTTTCTACTCCCCACCCTGGGAAGCGGGTAAGCGAAATCACCAAACGTTTCGGTCGCCTGTTCACACACAGCTCCAGGAAACGGGAAGAGCTTTACTTTGTGCCCTGGGGTTATCAGCGGCGGTGGAGAGCTCAGGGCATGAGCCTCCTGATATCATGACAGTTTACCCAATCCATTCCTGCTGGGTTTTTTGATCAGCATTTCGTGGTTTGTACCTCTGAAGATGCTGCTGGTGAGAGCAGACTTGTAAGATACGCTGGCTTCCCCTTCCTCTGCCCTCTGTATCTGCTCTTACACACAGATCCTCCCTTCTTTAACGGGGAAATCTCTTTTCTGCCACATAGCACAAGGGGACCGGGTCCCCTTGGAGGCCTTTGAATGCAAACAGTGATAAAAGCCCCAGCAAACAAGTCCTGTCCCAGAGCGAGCATCTCTGGGAGTGGGAGAGGGGAAGAGGAGTGCACTGGGCTACAGGGAAGACAAGAAAGCAGGACTGAGGTGTGAAACCTTTTTGCAGCAATTGCATTTCCTTCTCTGGGGCAAGGAGTATCTCCTGCCTTGGCTATTCCTTCCAACAGCGCTGGCACAGTTGTTTCTTCTAAGTAACCACCACCAGCCTGCTTCACCCTCCTCTGCCACAGGTTTGACAGGTTATTCTCTGTGATATTTGAGGCTTTCCATTGCAGGGGAAGACACAGCAAGCAGAGCTGGCTCCATCATCTCCATCACAAGGAGAAGGAAAAAGCCCCACAGAGAGTCCCTCAAAGGTGAGCTGCTTGGAGCTGGGGCTTTGCCTCTGCCCTGAGAGAAGGGGAACAGAGGCTTGTGGCATCACCAGCACAGTCGAGATCTCCAGGTCCTGGCCTGTGGCCAGCGCTTGGAGAAAGAGCTTCTGTCACTAGCACAAAGCGGAGCTTAGCTGGCAAGAGGGAATGAACAAAAGTTCTCAAAAAGTTCACAAGGACTTAGCTTTTCTGTTTAAAAGAAAAAAAAAAAGAAAAAGAACAAAAGAGAGATTTCCTGGAAATGAACCAACCTCTCAAATATTCCCCTTAGAGGTTGCCTCAGCCTCTCTCCTCTCCCCTGCCCCGAGCCGAAGGGAAACCCACCCCCCCGCCCCCCCGGCAGCTGCAGTCGCTCTACCTGCTCCTTGTGCGCGGGGGCTGACAGCAGCCCGGAGCATGCAAACCAGCTCCAAAACTGGCCTAACACTTTGGTTATTCTCCTTCTTTTTCCAACACAGCATGAGCCCTCCATGCACGCGGTGTCTTTCCTGATGAGCCTGGACCAGCGCGTTGGCCATGCCGCAGGCTGCGTCCATCCTCCCAGCGCGGAGCGGCTGAGGCAGCTCCCTGTTGCAGATGCTGCGTGTTCCCCGCAGTAACAACTGCGATAACTTGGTCTTATTAACAGGGAGATTCTTATTTATTAGCTCTAATAATGCCCTCTTTATGTAGCACAGAGCACAAAGAGCCATTCACCACCCGCCGCCCCCAGCACCCTGCCCCAAACGGGCACCCCGGAGCCGCAGCAAAGAGCAGCCCTCGCCTTCCAGGTGCCAGCCGGCGGTTTTGGAGTGCTGGGGACCAGGGAAGCAAGGCACGTGCGTGCTCAAGGTTTTGGGAGCTCAGGGACGGTGTTTCACCCTGTAAGGTTTTGGGGAGCAAAAATGTGTTTGAAAAATGGACAGGAGTGACAGGGCTTTTCGGATCTCCTCATCCACTTGCAGCTGCGACAGAGATACGAACGTTGTCTAGTTCAAACGCTCGTTAAGCAACACCTCTTAAGTGCAAGTAAGCAATAGCAACAAAATGGATATTTCTGAGAATTTCGAGGAACTTCGCAAAAAGCAGTGATGCAAGCTTTGAAACAGCTATGAGACAAACTTCTGCGGAGTCGGAGGGGAAAGCCAAGCGATGTTAAGCAAAGGGCTGGTGCCTGTGGTGGCCTACATGATGATGTCCTGCCCGCAGATACCCTGCGGGGTGAAGGCAGTGTACCCCAGCCCTGCGTGGCCCCCCCGTGCATCCCCCATTCACAGCTGCACTGCCGCAGCCCACACGTGTTCTCTCCTGGGTAGGTACCTCCAGACCTCACAGCTCAACTGAACTAAAAACATCCTTTCTTCAGAGCAACCCAGGGGAAAAAAAAGAACAAGAGATGGAACCAGCATCAAACAAAGTTATTTGTGTGTGCTCTGAAAAGAAAGACACGGTGAACATGCGGCCTCCGTGCCACGAGGGCAGCGAGCATCTCCAACCCACAGACCCACGAGAGGCTTCATCACGGCAAGCACAGCCCATTCCCCTGCAACACCACTGTCCCAGAACAGAGCCAGATGTTCTGCAAGCAGAAGAAATGAGGCAAGGCAGATGCTGGCAACCTCAACGGCGTGGGAGTGCAGTCCAATTCTCTTTTTCCATTCGCTTGAGACAGAAGAGGAAATCAGCGTTGGATTACAGCTCGGCATGTGAACCGTGGAGGGGGTGAGCGGGGCGGATCGTGTCCTCCGCTGATGCGAACCAGCGTGTGCGCTCCGCTTTGCAGCACGTGAGTACCGGGATGTCGTAACAAGCATCTATCAGCATTTAATTTTTAAGGCGTTTCAGCTTGAATTGCTATGCACGTGAAAGCTGAGAAGAAGATTTTTCTCCTGCGTTGGTACTCCTTGTTTCTACTCAGCACCTCAAAACCCTTCTGAGACTCTCAGCTCAAAATATTCTCTAGCCCTTTAACAGCAGATGGATAAAATATCAGGCAGAAGACAATGTGTGGCTGTGACAGCAGCCAAACCCAACAAAATATTTACTTCAAAGCAGGCAGAAGGATAGCTTGTCCAGCTGGAAAACACAGGAAAGGTTTTTCAAAAGAGTGGAAGAGGGGGATGGAGAAAGAGATGATTGTGTAAGTCATGATGTTTCAATTAGATCACGCCTGAATGATAACAGAAGTTCATGAACTTATGTTCTAGGCACAATGGAGGTATCCGCTTTGTCCCCGTGCACCTTCGTCCTGGCACAGACATCAGCTGGTGTTTCAGGGACAGGTAAGGGAGGACATGGGCTGTGCCGCAGCTAAGCTAGAAGTACATCTATGTGGCTGTGGTCATGGTGGATGCCAGAGGCGTGGGGACTGAATACATCCCTCCTGCAGGGCCTTACGCTCTTCTGCATGAATTTGGGCTATTTGAAAATATCAGAATTCATCTAGTCCAGTGATTAATGTCCCTGGAGAGGTCTTGGGTTGGGTCAGAGATGACCGATGGGTGTCAGTGCCAAAGGCATCCTTGCCGTGGATTTGAGGCATGCTGGAATAGCTGCTTCTGTGTCATTGTGGCAGTAAAATATCATGGTTTTGCTGGAAGAATTGTCACTGCCATCATCCACTGTGTCTCTCCCAGGTAAATGGGTGCAGTTATAGGAACCTATAATGCCTGTAAACCATCAGCTCTCTTGCAGGTGGCCACACAACCTGACCTTCGCTTCAGGCAACTTTCTTCTTTGCAACAGTCTTCTTGCTCTGTGTCCCACAGCCTTGAGAGCCAAAAGCCAGCCCAGCTGTCAGCTCCTCCAACCACAAAACCTGCCAAGATGACCTAAGATGTCTTCCTTCCCATCCAGGCACGTGAAGGAAGATATTTTTGCCCACCGCCACCTGCCCCAGACCCTGGTGGGATCCCAGTCTCCAACAACCACACATCAGGCTCAGCAGGTCTCCGAGGAGGTAACTAGTAGTGGCAATTCCCTGCCGTGAAGGGAGGTAGTACTGTCAGGATTGAGTTGTAAACAGTCTTTTTTTAGGTTCCCTCAGCTATTTAAGTACTGTATCCACAGACAGACTAAGAGGCAACGAGTGCACTGGAAATGTTCCCTATGTTTCCAGTCCCAGCAAACCTTTATTATCTGACTTTATCCCTGGAAACAGCGAAGGCCAGGTTGGCCAGGGCTCTGAGCACCACGATCCAGTTGGATAAGTCCCTGCTCCTTGCAGGGGGGTTCGACTAGAGGGCCTTTAAAGGTCCCTTCCCACCCAAACTGTTCTGTGATTCTATGACTTTAAAGCAAGTGCCGTAGGACACGAGGAGGATCTGAGGCAGTGCTCGGCTCACCTTATGCAGCCGAGGACATCTACTTGCTGGCGCTGGCTGCTGGCATGGGCCACAGCTTCCTCCACCCACGCACCTTGGTTTTCTTTGGCCTCGCTGTGAGAAATTCATTTCATGTTCTAAATGCAAATCCTCTAAAGAGTTTTCAGGATGCTAAGTAGGAATTCAGAAAGAACAACAAAAAGAAGCAAGATTTTTTTTTTTTGCTTTAATTTGAAAAATAACTGCCCTTGAAACCACCATGCCTTTTTCCACTCTCAGGGTAGGACAGAAGACTGCTGCTAACATCGTGTAGCAGGGCTACACCGTATTTCACGTGGGGGTTTGTAGCTGCCTCTCACAAGGGACTGAAAAAAGAGAAATGGGCTCCGGTGAGCAAACAATTGCACAACATCTTCTACATCTGATTTCTTGGGTTTGCAGAACAGCAGTCTACCATCCTGGGGCTTTTCTGGAAGAGTGGCTGTAGCAGTTACAGGGGCAAACAGATGGGGGTTCTCTGAGTGGGAGAGACAGAGAGCAGCATCCCCGTGTCCCCCCACTTCTGCCCTCCATGGGGGTGTCCTGTGCTGAACCTTCCAGGGTGGGATAGGAGAGTGTGACGCAGTCAGCTACACCCATGAGTGAAAGCTAAAAGTTGAGCTGGCTTTAAAAAGCACCCAGACAAATTCATGCAAGAAAAGGCCACCCAAGGGGAGCTGCTAAAACCCCTCAGGCTTGGGGACCCCCAAGCCAGGAAGCAGCCGGGGAAATGTATGTCAAAATCACCCGTTCAAGAAAATTATTGTCTCTATTTCACTTGGAGCGCAATGTTTCTAGCAGAAGCTCTGTAGGTCAGTGTTTCATTGAAAGCAAATCTTCCATCTGGTCTGAAATGGTTGATCTCTTGATTCTGCATCCTCTGCTCTGCCTTTGCTAGAAAGGGAAAATTGCCAATGTTTGCCATTTCCAGCTGTATCACCTCAGACACAGGTGCCTAAAGAGTGCTCCCGAAAGTGAAGCTGGAGTAAACTGTGGGGAAAATGCATTTGACCCCATTGGGAAGCAGCCAATCGAGACCTGCAGGTGGGATGCTCAGGAACCAAGGGCTGTCCTCACTGGGCCACCAAGACCTGCAGATGTTGCACTACTGGTGAGTCTGCTTTTGCAGGAAAAACCTGTGCAAAACATAGTGTATTAATGTGCTATAAGCCATAAATGAAGTTTCCTTAAGGAGCGCACTGATGGATGGGATGTTTACGCAGTGAGTGAGGGCACCAGGCAGAGGAACAGGAGTCAGCGGAGGCTCTGTTCCTAAGAAAGACCTTGGGGACAGAAGGCAGTGGATGTCCTGACAGCTGCATATTTTCAAAGGAAGGGGGAGGCATGCTCATTTTTTCTTGTTCTCTCAGAATAAAATGTGGGGTTTATGCTTTTTACTTTTTTTCCCCCTCCCATTTGGAAGGATTTTGCACAATGGGCTTCCCAGAAAGAAGATGCGAGACTTTTCTTCTCTTTCCTGGAACTGTCCTAGTGAATCCCCTCTCTCCCCTTTTGCGGGGGGGTGTCAGGGTTCCGCGGGACCCAGCCCGCCCTGCCCGGATGCGCGCCCTCCCCCGCAGCATCCCCGTTCGTGCTGTGCCACCTCCTGGTGACACCGCAGCGGTGCACGGCCGGGACTCGCACCCCTACAAACACGGCCGGGACATCCCTGCCATCCCAGCAACCAGGCAGCGGCAGGTTTGCATCTGCTTTTTTTTTAATTTTTTTTTTCTTTTTAATCTTTTTTTTTTTTTTTTTTTTGCAGCCCAGTTATCCTGCTCCCATCTCTTAAGGTGCTGGACCAGCCCCAGATCCCTCTGCATCGGGGTGCACAGTGCACCCCTCGCTCTGCCGTCAAGGTCATCACCCTCCGTTGACGCTTTGCAGGCTGAGGTAGGACAGGACGGGGTCGTTGGGACTGAGTCCCCTCCGTGCTGCTGCGCACGAAGGGAGATGAGGACAGAGGTGTGGGGTTGAGGTGAGCCCCATTCCTGGAGCAAAAGGCAAAGTCCTTACATGACCAAAATACCTGCTGGGACCATAGGAACCTCAGCCTGAGAAAGGGCTATGTAACAGCAAACAGCCTTGGAGGGTGTCCCAGTGACGTCCAGGGCACACTCCCAGCCCAGCACGATGCTCTGGGCAGACAGAACGCCCCAGCCTGCCTGCTTCAGGATCGCTTTTTCACTCAAACACTTCCCTAACCCCAAAGGAGCGTGGCTCCCGCTGTGTCTTGCTGAATGAGAGAGACAGCGTTAATGAGAAATGAGGGCAATGAAGGACCAAATCACGCACAGTCTGTGAGAGATTTAGGGCTCGGGTGCAAGACCAGTTTACACCTTAATTTCCCAGTTAGGAGCTGGTGATGCCCTCATCTCAGGGCCGTGGGTTGTGAGCATCAGCAAGGGAGGAGTGCTTACTCCATGAGACCAGAGATGCCGGAGGCAGAAACATGGGAGATGGGAGGTGAAGAGGATGGTAATGGATTGGGCTGAATCCAAGGACAATTCATAAATGCTGTATCACTCAAAAGAAAAAAAAAAGAAAAGAAAAAAAGAAGAAAAAGCAACTCAGTTTCTTCTTTCTTAGGGAGAACGTAGAACAGCAGCAGAATCTTTTATCAGAATATTTCCAATTTTCTGCGCAAGGCACCCATCCGAGGGAAAGCCCCGGCCGCTGGGAGAGGGCCTCAGCCCCTCACCCCAGACCCAGCTGCCCCGTGCTGAAAGCAGCTCCAGTGCCTCACTTATGAGTGAAAGCCTTGCTCTGCAGCTCTGCTCTCTGGCCATCCGACGCCTTTGGATGCACACCGAGGGTTTGCGGATGGAAGAAGGAGGTCAGCAAGCTGGACCACAGATGCTGCGGACGTGGCTGGTGTCTGCAGGAACGCAGCAGCCCCCAGCAGCAGGGACGTTTGAAATATTCCTCTTCTTTTCCCCGGATGACATCCATGTACCAGCTCTGCTGCACTACTGCTACGATGACAAGGTGTCGCAGCGGCTCCCACCGCAACTGTCTGCAACCTGTAATCCCTGCTCAGCCGAGGAGAGGGCTCCTGCTCACTTGGGCGTTAACGCTGCCGGATCAGGCTCTCGTTTTTGAGTCGTAAAACTCCGCCCGGTCCCGTGCTGACTTCAGCAGCCATAAATCTGTGCCCCCTTTCTCCTTCAGGGGCTGAGGATGCCCCTGATTCAGGGCAAAAAGGAGCAGTTAATTGGTATGAAAGGAATGACGAGTGTGGGCACAGATCCGAAACCAGGATTTATTTGGGAAGATTTTTTCAGTTATTATCTACTTAGGAATAGAGGATTTGTCAGAACAGATCAGAGCATTTTCATCAAATCTGGCAGCCAGCGTGTAGCGGAGACAATGAGAGGGTGTGTTAGTGGAAGAGCTCTCCCACCCTCTCCAGGTTCGGGGTTGGGTGCTGTTGGGACGGGGTGCAGAGGCAGCGCTGTGGGTGGAAGCAGAACCGGCTGCAGATGTCTGTCCCGGCGAGACTGGAGCCAGCAAAGGCAGCTGCAGCCTGACTGGAGCCTTGGCCGGAGTGGGGGTGATGCTCCCCTCCTGCCTGCGAGCCTTGGGCTACAGCACGCCGGTCTCAACCCAAATGCGTTTCCAACGCTGGCCATGCCAGCTGGCTCGGGCGAGGGGATCCATCGGTCCTCTGCCTCCCATCGGACTGCCGGGAGATGGGCAGCGCAAAATCCCCAGGCTCCAGCAAGAAATACGTTTTCTGATATTCACCCTGACAGTCCAGTAACAATAACATCGTCTGGAACATCAAGGCTTGGGAAATGTTTGTTTTACAAAGTGGGGCAGGAGCTGCTACAAAAACAATCCTTCTTTTTAAAAACAAATATTCTCTTGTCAGCAAACAGAAAAAAGCCCTGGGAAATGCCCTTTCCCATGCCCGATGGCAGGGCTGCCAGGGCGCTGGCAGGACAGCGGAGCCGAGTGGCAGAGGGTGAAGAGGGCGAGAGCCATGGTTTGGGAGCACCAGGGCCGTGGTGGCTCCAGCCGTGCAAGCCGAGCTCCTCGCCGCTGTTCCCATTTATAAATAGAAAGGCAGTTAGCTATTATTAGAGCTTGGTGAGTGAGGCTGGAGGAACTACAGGAAACCCTTCCAAAGGAGCTGCTTTGCAGTTCAAGCAAAGCTCCTGGGGTCACGTCTGGAGGAGGACGGCACCAGGACCACCTAGAGCCTTGGAGATGGGTCTGGGCTGCTCCGAGCACAAAGGGCTTCACCTTCACACTGGGTTGTGGTGGTCCCAGCGTGGCTGGGGTTGGTGCAGTGGTCCCAAGAGCATGGTCTGTCCTCACCTTGCTCTGTGCACTGTGTTTCCCATTCCTGGCAGGGCATCAGCAGAGAAACTTGCCTTGGGCCTTCCATCTCCAGCACCTTTCCCAGGAACTTGGAGGACGCTGCCAGCTCCTGCGCTGTCACACCATCCGGATGTGCACGAGGAAGCTGTTCCCCGCACTGGGCAGGTGGCACAAAGAGACCTTCTCGTCACATCTTCAAGCCGCCCCAAGACCTCTGTGGGGGCGTGGAGGGGCATGGAAAGAGGAAGACGCACACCTGGCAAACCCAGAAGGTGGGTCAGGTCTCTTGGCTCTGGCAGAAGAAACACCATCAGGTATGTTAGGGTGGCTTTTTCCTGTGTCCCCCATGATGTCCTCGGGCCCAGCCCCTGCCTCCCCTCCTCCAAACCTCTCCCAGAGAGCAGGCTGAGCCTGGGGGCTCTCAGCCATGAGATGGTTTTGGGCCATTTCTCCTGAAGTCACAGAGGACAAGATCTTTCAGCACCATTTACCTCCCGAAAGATGCACCTTGGCACATCACGGGCTATCTTATCATGTCTACGCTGCTCTGTACCCCCTGATTGGAAAGATCCCACTTTTAAATCTTATTTTTCTTGCCTGTCTTTCTGTTGGAAACCACCTTTTTCTTTTATCTATACATTATTCCTCCTAAAATCCGTCCCTAAATCCACAAATCTTCACTCAGTAATGCACAGAGATGCAGGACTGAAAGCATTTCATTAGTGACCGTCCTTTGCAGAGCCAGCAGGGTCAGAGGAAAAGAAAAACATCACACACATGATCAATATTTTTTAAAATAGGATCTGAAAGCAAAGCATGAGAAGCATCTATCTGATTTTAATTTCAAATGAAAAAAATATGGCTATTAATATATGGCAATGCTGCTTTCCTGTAAGAACAAAGTGTGGATAAAACCTCCAAGCTTAATGAGGCTCACGAAAAAGAAAATCTGAAAGCAAATCTTTGAAAATCTCTAGTTATCTCTGCTCCATTTATCATGCTTTGCCAATCAGAAAGTAAAACCAGGCTTAGCACAATGAAGAAAAACAAATAGACTTTTTTTTTTCCCTTCTGCTTTAAAATCACAGAATACCGTCATGGAAAAAAAAAGAAAAAAAAAAAGGAGGAACTTCTGCCCTCCTGCCAGCGTCCAGGGAATTTAATTGCAAAGGTTTCTTCCTGCATGTCTGAGTAGATGATGCGAGACTGGAATTTTTTAGTCACAATATTTAAGCTCTCCTTGGTAACACAGAGCTAATGTGGTGGTCCCCTCTTTATCCATCAGAGATGAGAAGGTAACTACGGTTGAGAGCTGACTCACAAGCTGAGACTGAAAAAGCCAAAAACAAAATATCACTTCCCTTGACATCTCCACCTGGTCAGGTCCTTGACATGTCCCCCTGGTCAGGTCAGCAGCGCGGCACTGGCACTGGCCCCACCCAGTCTGGGGACACCAGTGGACAACGCACCTGAGGAGGCTTTGCCTGTGTTTTTTGGGGTGTGAAGGGCTTTGATGACTGGAGACCCCTGAGTCTCCCAGTCACTGGAGGGGCACCATGTCACACACCCCCAGAGCCGCCCCGTGACAGCGTGGCCAGGCGCTGCTCCCCCAGCCCACGCACGTTTGCTGCAGAGGTGGGTGAAGCCCACGGTGCCGTACTCCAGCTGCTGCAAGCAGTGTTACAGGGCTCTTCCCATTACTGCCCTTAATTCTGCGGGAAGATGGGTGTGAAAACAAATAAATAAGTAACGATCCAAAGCAATAAGTTCCAGGCAGCAGCTCGGCTGGTTGGGGCTTTCTGCCTCCCTAGGACAAGAGCCACGAGCGGCTCAGGTTGTCTGCTGCAGGGGGGAGGTAGGGCTGTGTTTAGACTTCATGAAGCTCTCATGACAGCTTCTTGCCGTTCCCTTCTCATTACGCAGATATTAGACTGAAGTTCAACATCCCGATGTGATGAAGCCACGAAGCTCAGACTTGGATTTTCCCACAGTGACAGGGTTTGTCCCTTCAGCCACCTCCAGCTACAAGCAGCAGGAACAATCGCAGCTTCTGTCTCTTTCCGTCCTCCGCAACGGTTGCAAGTCTGAGATGTTTTCCTGCAGATTTCCCTGTAGGTGCTCGTGCTGACGTTCCCATGTTTGCAGCCAGGACAGGCATTGGAGAAGGGGGGTTTAACTTCTCTGTGCTGCACCTTGCAAGGAACAAGTCCTTGCAGCACAGGGGTTGCAGCATCATCCGGGATCTGAGAAGGGGACAGTGCCATGGTTGCCCCAGGGCTCAGGGGTGCTGAGGAAGGAGCTGGGGACACATCCCTGCTCCATGATCTTTGCAGCACAAGGAGATGGGAATGCAGTAAGGCCCACCAACAGTGCCTCGCTTGCTCCTCATATCGTTATTTTAATCTGTTTCCAAACCAAGAACAGGCCACCAGCTGCCACCAGTCTGTCCCACCAAGGATGCTGCCAGCAGTGGGATGCTGAGCAGTGTGGCACACTCAGCCCTGCTTGTTTACCATGGCATTAGTCACTCACCTCCTAAATCCATTGGAAAAAAACGCAGCCGCAGGTCCAATGCTCCAGCCTTTCTGCCAGGCTGACGTCAGAAGCCACAAGAAGCATTGGGCCAATTTTGAGGCCACTTGTGCCCTGCAGTAAACAGAGAGGGTGACGCTAAAGCAATGTCCAGCAAACCTGCCTGGAAAACAAGTCCCAAGTGCAATTTAACTCTCCACCCTTGCAGGTCCCTGAGTTAATGTCATGGTTTGGCTCCTGTTGTGTCGTGTTTGGCCTCAGCACAGCATCATCATTTGGGATCTGGGAAGGAGAAGTGTTTGGGTGAGACTGAAAAACAGGCCACAGAAGATGTAGTTCTCCGGTACACGATGGCATGGCGCCTGTTTCCTTCTCGGCCGCTCTTCATTAACCCAAGGCAAAGGGCTGCAAAGCAGAACATTTTGAGTTCTCCTTTCCTGGTACGTAGGGACGGGCTCTGATGGCTCCACTGTCGCTGGGTGGGACGTTGAGTTGGGTGACAACACCTTCTCCCTCGGCCATGCACACAAGGGGGTAACATGCATGGTCCTTGACAGCTCCCAGCACAGGCTGATCGCTGCAGGAGTGAGACCATCGCGGTTTGTGCACTGACCCAGAGTTACGAGCTAAGCCCACACAGCAGCTCAAGGCTGGTTGCCACAGGGATGTGTCCCTCCGGGGGCAAACCGAGCCTTGGCCCCAGGCAGTGGATGTACACAGATTTGGTCTGAGGTTGGGTCTCTAGAAATTAACTCAAAGAGGCTAATAAAACCATTTTAAAATGTAGCGGGAGGGGGGGGATTTGTTTGTTTAAGAAACCTCAGGAGACAGCATGGATAAATTGCTCTTCTCCAGCACGGCTGCAGGTGGAGCACCTCAAAAGACAAAGGGATTTTTGTGAGCAGGGATGCTGCGGTGCAGGAGTGCCCTTGGGGAGCTCCGTGAGTTTGGGAAGGCTGCTCTCGTCCTGCAAGATGCCGTGAACATCCCGACCTGGTGACCCTCAGGGATGCTGGCTCCATCGCAGTACTTGTATTCTTCCCAGTGACTTCAGTGGGTTCCACTGGTGACAGAGGCCCCGACCCAGGCATTCGGAGCACCTCACTGAAGCTGGGAAGACACAAAACTCACCCAGTCTCACATCACTGGCCAGTCCTCTGTCCATTTCAGGATGCATCCCAGGAAGATAAAGTCCTAGTGTACAAGTTTTCCTGGGTTATTTGCAAACAGTTCTCCCTGGAATAACCATAGGAGCTCTTGGGTGTTGTAGTCAGTAGTTTTTCCCAGCATAACACCGGGGAACATAGCTGAGCCATTGTGCTTTATTTAACATATTTATTTATTCTTCCTCATTTCATATGTGCAATATCAGTTATAGACACTGTCACTAACAGTAGCTGTAAAAAGTTTAAGCCATTTACAGACACTGAAAAGCTAGCTAAATAAAAAAGCTTTCGCCCATTTTGCAAGACCAGCTTTAAAAACAGGATGTGCAAACCCTTTATTTTGGGATGTGTTTATCCCAGTGATCAGATGTTCCACCCTGGTATCCCTACCACAGCAATAAAAGCCCTACAAAAAATTAAAAAAGAAAACCAACCAAAACAAAGCAGAAACTTTAAGCTGAGCCCAGGAGAAAAAGCAGCAGCTTTCGTATCTCCTCCTCCTCCCCTTTTCTGGCACTAGGATGAATTAAATCCACTTCGGGAGCTGCTTTCCAGTGCAAGAGAAAAAAAAGTCCACCTTCTGTCACACAGGGAAAATTTGGCAGTCATTTCAGCCAAGGAAGGTGTCTCCCATGGGGGAAGAGGAATCACTGTAATTCGGGGCTGGCGACACGGATGAGCCAATGCGTCCCTCGCCAGGACCCCCTGGCAGGTGCTGAGCACAGACGGGCTCAACACAACACCTCACACCGCTGGCGACGCGCGTGGGATGCAGTGCAGAGGGGGGTTTATTCCTTGGTATGAGAAACAGGAGTTAGCAGGGGAGCAAAATCCAGCACAGCAAACAAAGCACGTCGGTGGGATGAGGACAGGTTGCTCTGGCACGGACGTGGCGCTGGCCACCCAGCCAGTAGCAGAGGGTGGCCATCCCCTGCAAACTGGCACCAGTAGCTCAGGCTGGGGTGGGGGGAATGCACTGGGAAAAAAACAGAGGAGGAGAAATGGGTTGAGGGTGGGCTTTTAAATGCGTTCCAAGGCAGCCGCACCTGGAGGCGGTGGTTGGCAGTCTCCTGATGCGGTGGCAGCCCAGTTTTTGCAGGGATTTTGCCTCCTTGTAAGCAAAGGGGCGATGTGGGAAGCTCAGCACGGGGGGGGGCTGGATCCTCTTTACCACGGCAGCAAACGAGGTACACCACCCGCACTGCCGCTGGCAACACACTCAGGATCTAATGACTGCTACTGGTTGAAAGTGACGCTAACAACATGACAATTTTACTATATAATATACAGGTTTTGAAGCTGAAATATCCTTTAAAAGTTCAGCACAAGCTTTCAGAAAAACGCTTCCCACTGCAGGGCAGTCCCACGCCTGTACCTTCCCAAGCCCCGGCACAGAGATGTCCCTGGCCCTTGGGCACCTGGGAAGAGCACAGTGAGCCTCCTGTTATTTTGGATGCTGTCTTTCAGGATCTTCTGATATGGGGGTACAGCACTTTTGTCCCAGGCACCCCTTTGCCCTCACAGATTTCCCTGTGAAACCCCTGAGATCTGCAAAACAGCCTCACAGTAACGTCCTCTCCATCGCCTCCGCGGCCCCACTGTCTTGCTGAGCAGCCTGTCCCGTCTTGTAACCCCCATAGGAGGCAGAGGGTCCTGCGGACACTGAGGAGCCCTTGGGCTGGGGACTGCTAATACATCTGGCATGGGGCTTCCTTCCACTCTGAGGGTGGGGTACTGAGGCAGAACACGATGCCGTGGCTCACCCATGTGAGACTGGACACGCGTCACCGGGCGATCTCGCCAGCTGCCGGGCCAGCCTTCCCCTCTGCGGTCCCCTGATGCTTTCCTGGGAGACCCCCTCATTATTTCTGGTTCGTCACACTCCGCTCATGAGCGCTCCTGCCACAGTCGCTCGACAGCCCGAGCAGGCCCAACCTGCAGCGATGCAATCTCCGAAAGCGCTATCTGATTAAAAAATATAAAAAAAAAAAAATACCAAAAAGAGATATACAGCTACCAGTTTCCCACAGAATCAATAAAATTAGTTCAGCTCAGCCTCCCTCATCTTTCCTTATTGCTCAGGTAATAAAACCACTCACTATATAAATATTTAATTTCAGGTGGATAGGAAAGCAAGTCACTGAGCCAACAGGTTTCTCGGGCAGCGGGAGAGCTCTGCCCAGTGCCAAAGTGTTCTGGGGCACCGCCTCTCTTGAATCGGTCACTGCTATCTGCATGACCCAGAGCGCTAAGCACTTTATCAAACGAATAAAACAACAGCTCTCCACCGAGGGATAGGCACCAGATGACCTTGCTTGGAGCTGTTGTGGCTCCATGCAACAGTCAAAAGTCTTCTCCTTCCCACTCAGCGGACCCTGACCCAGAGCCAAGGTAGGTGCCCCACCACCACATGTCCATCCACACCCTCCTCCTTCTCCACTTGCATGCTTGAGAGCCACAGTCACAGAATCAGAATCACAGAAGGGTTTGGGTTGGAAGGGACCTTCAAGGCCCACCCAGTCCAACCCCCCTGCAAGGAGCAGTGACATCTCCAACCAGATCAGGTTGCTCAGAGCCCCGTCCAGCCTGGCCTTGAACGTTTCCAGGGATGGGGCATCCACCACATCTCTGGGCAATCTGTTCTACCAGTCCATGTTGTAGGGCTGGTCAGGGTCCAGGGCAGCTGCAAAATATCCTGTATGAATCGGGCTGTTTAATGAGGATCTCTCCCCCAGGTAATGACCAGTGATGAGAACATGCTCTGCTACAGTGAAGCTTGCGACGTAACAGCCCACCAAGGAGGGAGCGGGCAGGTGAAGTGAGACAATCCGCTCTCCTCAGCCGGATCGCAGTTTCAGCCAAGCTCATCTGCATTAATCTTACACTTGTTAAAATCAGTTGTTCTGTTTCTAATTCAGCCAGTGCTGCCAAACTCAAGAATTAAAAATTCATGAGTCAATGTCCCTGGAAGAAAGAAACTCGTAAGTTCATCTTAAGCAGCACAGATTTTTAAAACAGTCATAAAGAGTGTCTCGCTGCTCCTTTGTGCTTGAAGCTTTCAGCTCGCATTTTCATGAGGGATAGGAAAATGAACAAAAGCTGATGTTCTTACACAATCGTGTGGCTCCGGAGACCGGTGCTTCCTGGAGGCAGCCTCACAAATTGCATCGCTTGTGATGAAAACCAAGAGACCGAGCATCACAGGAGGGCTGAGCTCATTTGGTTCCCCTTATCCTGCCTCAAAATAAGCATCATTGCTGAACTGACAAAAAGTCCACCCTACAGACCCCAGGGCAAGCTGTCCACTGAGTTTTACTGCAGTGAGGTCAGGAGGCTAGAAATGACATCAGTGATATTTTTCCAGCTTTGGTCTGGACAAGCACCAAGACCTCCCAGGGATGAGGCATTCAGAGCTTCTCTGGGAAGCCTATGCCAGAATTTCTTTCTTATATTTCTTATATTATGTCATTCTTATATATAATTTTTCCTTATATTTCCTCCTTGTGTATCTTTCCTCCCTGGCAAGCAGCCAGATGCTCTCGTGGATGCAGAGCAGCACCCAGGAGGAACATGCCAGTTAACAGCAAAAGTAAATAATTACTTCTTAATTCTCTACGCGTGAGCGACAAACTAGACACGATTTTTAATATGCTCCTAATTAAGGTCACCAATGACAATAGCTGGAGAGCTGGAGACAAAGACAATAAACACCATTTATTTGAAGCAGATGAGAACTCAGAAAGGGCTCTCCAATATTTTTGTCAATAGCCAAAACCAAACATTTCAGAGCTTGCCAGAGACCTCCCAGCCCATGAAAACACCTACAGTCTCCAATGGCCTTTGCTGGCCCGGGCTGGAGCGATTACGCCGCGCTGTCTGGGTCTCTCTCCACAAAAGCTGCCCTTTTCCCTCGGAAAAAGGCACCGTGTTTACAAAGTAAAACTCAAGTAGGAAAACATCAAGCCAGGCCAGTGTAAAACCAGCCCTGGGAAAAGGTTAGGATTAACTCCTCCGGAGCCGAGCGGAGCTCGTCTCCCGAGAAAGCAGGGGCAGAAATAAAGCTGGGCTACCAGCGAGCATTGCTGCCGTTATTTATAGATGGCATTCATTTCCTTCATGATCTGGATAAATACCCATTAGCTTTCGAGGTGATGAATCAAATATTAATTAACCTTCCGAGAGGGGGAAAAAAAACCCCAGATATTAATGTTTTAAAAGGAAGCTTCCAGCCAAGGAAAAAAAAAAGGAGGAGAGCTAATCTGAAACTTTCCAATGAGGCCTTATTGTATTGGAAAGGAGCAAGGAGCAAAGAACAGACTCGTCGGATACTCTTATTGGGAACACCAGTCCCTGCTCTGGTAACAGGGAAAAAAAAACCCTGTGGTCTTGGCCAAAGCCCCTGCCAGCACAGAGCCGTTCTCCCCAGGAAACCATCACACACCCTGGCAGAGCAGGCAAAGCTGTTTCTCCTTCAGACACCGACGCAGCAACTGTTTTTTCCCCCTGAGTTCCCTCTAGGTGTTCAGAGCACAGACCGGACCCTTATTTCAGCGCAAGCAATAAAAGCCCAGAGCAGCCTGCAGGAAATGGGCAGAACAGGCAGAACGTGCTCTGGCTGCTACACGCTCGTGTGAACAGGAGGAGAGCTTGGCTCTCCGGCTCCCCACCTTCCCTCCGTCCCGTCCCGGGACCGGCTGAGCTAACTCCGATTTTTGGACTACCCGCAAAGCGGCAGCATCCCATGGAGACCTGTGCGGCTTAGCTCAGCGTAAGCATGAGAAACATGGAGAAAAGATAAATATTTCCTGAAGACGGCGACTGTTTTGTAAGCAAAAAATGCCAAAATGAGACGTGACACCAAAACTGGGCAGCAACAAGAAACAAATTTCCGATGGTACCAATACAAGACCTGCAAGACCACCACACCAGCATGCTCCCAGTATATTGGCCTGGGACGGCTTGGCTGCATCCCTTCTCCTCTCTGCAGAGCGAGGCAGCTTCCAAGGGACATAAATCAGAAGTTTCGAGTGATTATTTTGCAAACTGAGACACAGTTCTCCCATAGCCAAGGAGGCACAGTGTTTAACGAAGCACAAAATATCCTGTATCAGATGTGGTCTTCAGGATCCGCTTCCTTTGCCGTGCCTGTGCTCCACCCCCACGTACCCAAGTCTTTAACAACTTCAAGTTCTTTTTTCTTTTTTTAAGGGGGGGGAAAAAAAAAAAAGCGTATGCAGTCAGCCTGCTCCTGCCCATTTTTAGCTTTTTTTTTTTTCTTTCCACATATTCCCCAGTTCTCTACCCACACTACAGACAAACTATCCTAAAAAAAAATTTAAAGAGGTCTAAAAAAACAACACTAATCCAGGGCGTCATCAACTTCCAGGAATGCAAACTGGCTTAAGAAACCACAACTTCTTTTTGTTGTTGTTATTTTTGTATGGGTTGGTTGGTTTTGGGGTTTTTTTTTTGTCTTTTACAATCTTCCGTTTCAAAAAAACAGCATGAATTTGCTCCTTCTTCACCCTCCGCAGTCCCCTCTCTCTCCCCAGCTATATTCAGAAAACATTTCTCGCCAGCCTCGTTTAGCTCACATTTCAGAGCAGAGCAAATGTGTATGCATGGGGGGACAGGGATGATGAGTCAATTAAGCACCTAATAAAAATCTAATTTTAAAAATTCCCTTTCTGGCTGCAAGCGTGATGCGAGCTACAGCAGTCACAGAACCAGCGCCGCCAGCTTGGTCCAGTCATCCCAGTTCCTACAGGGAAACTGCTCTTATCCCGTATTAAATGCTGTGCATGGTGAGGCATCTGCCACTTCATGCGACAGACACCATCACAGATAATAAATCACATTGCCAGGAGGACTTTCGTGCTACCACCAATGCTCTTGTAACCACACGGCGTTCCCGCTCCGTATGCTCCCGTTCGTCACCGCGCCTTGCAGACCTCACAGGTTACAGCTGATTAACTCATCCCCAGAACAGGCAGCCGAGCTAAGCTCCTTGAACCCGCTGCACTTCCAGTCACCTCTTCTGTTGTTCCCATCACTCCAGCTGCGACTTCGGGGCTCTGCAAAGGAAAAGCCCTAGAGATGCACCATTTGCCATGCAGATGCCGTTTGTTACACAGACAGCACCCACCGCCGCCTTTTTCCAGGCATGGACTGAACCGGAGGGGGCGGACACGCGAGACGGTGCCTACTCATCCTCCTTGCAGATGGTCAAGCCACAAAGCACCCAAGCAAAGCCGCATGCTTCCTTCCAACCTCCTTGCCTTGGCCGAGACCCAAACCACCCACCGGCGGAGTCACGTTGGACTCGCACACCCTCTCATAGTGCATAACCTTCTCATAGTGCAACCGTCCCAGCAACACATCTAACTGTGGTCATTTCCCATGTATGCAGTGAAATGTGAGAAATTGGAGTGTTTCAGGTTAGATCTTCACTTCATGGGACCAGTCAGGTTTAGATGGAAAAACGGAACAAAAAACGGAACAAAACAAAACAGCTTTGGAATGTTAGAGCAGCAGGAATTGCAAGCAGAACACAACGCTGCAGAATTCACACTAGTAAAAACCAATTCCATATTCAGAAGAGCTGAATTTTAAAAACAACCCTGTAAACCCAGCCATTCCATAACCAGTAACCCTGCAGGATGCAACCAAGCTGGCTGGATGTCACAAAGGAGTGCAAAGGCATTTCTGGGACAGCATGGACCCTCCGTGGAGCCTGCTATGAGGCACATCGGCACGCTCAGCAGCAGCTACCAGTGTCAGTGGCCAACTGGACTGGGATGAGGACTGGTCTGGCTGTGCTGATCGTAGTCTGGAGTAACTGAAACCACCGTGGAGTGCAAGGCCAGAGGGTCTTGGCATGCTTGTTTCCATCGACAACTTCACATCCCTCCCACAATGGAGCTGGTGGTTCCCTTTGTAGGACAAACTATTCTGTTGCATCAGGAGGGCCCTTGTTTAATTTTGCTCTGGCTAAATACGACCAGTTTCGTGGCTGGGTAAAGAAGCTTAACTCATTGTTCAGCACTGGGGACACCAGGAGGAGCCCAGGCAGGAGAGGGCTGTGAGCAGGCAGCAAGCCGTGGGCTGCTCCTCTGGCCATGGAAGCTCCAAACCCCTGAGAGGACAAGGTCCATGAGGTCAATGCCACTGCTAGCTAAATGGAGCAGGAAGTGTACATTTTTTACCGGATAAGTCTATCCTCCTCTCACCAGCACGGTCCAGCCCATGGGAGTGCTGGCCCAGATTATAAAACTGGAGTTTCTAGCTGCTTGCTGGAGAGAGCACATCCCAGAGTAACCAAAGGCAGGAGGACGACACTGCCCTTGGATCTGTCCTCAGCCATGAGAACAAGCTGATGTTGGTGTAATTAGAGAGTGACCGTTATTTGCCATTGTGCTTCATAAAAATGTGAGGAAAGATGAATGCATTTTAATTAAGTTCCGGGAGAAAAAAAAAAAGTGCACCTTGCTAGATTGCAGAGAGATGAGCTCATTACTTCATCCACATCTCAGTCTGCTGCCTGTTCTCCTCTGCAAGAGGATGATCAGCCGAGGCTGTAGCCAGTGACTTTAAAAAGCAAATCATCCTTCCGAAAGAGCCAAGCCAGCACTTCCTAATTCCTGTGTCTGTCCTGAACTGGGAGCCTTCACACAGTCACATTTCCAGTGAGAGCAATGGGCACTCAAAACCTTAGACATCTGAGGGGGAGCGCACCCCAAATCAGGGTGTCAGGAGGGGACCCCAAAAGAGCTTGCTACAGATTTTTCCAGCAGCCAGATGGCTCCTGCAGCTGCCGGATTTTTCCGTAGATCGCCCAGGTCCGACGTTCTGCTACGGAGCAGCCTGGGGCTGAGCTGCCCTTTCCATCTCAGGAACACACAGCTGTGAAAGGGAGGTCTCAGCGCCTCTGCAGAACGTGGCTCCAGGAGATCCCGTGAACGGGGTCACTTTTGCACTCACGCTGCGCACAAGGAGTGAGGGATGTGCAAACAGGGGGGGTGCAGGCACCCGGTTGCATTTGCGTGCATGGAAAAAAGAAATGGCAAAACCCATCCAGAATTTGAACGGCACGGTAAAACTTAACTAGACCTAGAAAGTTTCCAGGGCTTAGAGAAAGAACAGCCACCACCATCAGCTTCCTCTCCCCTGGGTCAGCTGAGCAACCTTCCACATCAGAAAACACTTTCTGCTCTTCTCAAACACTTAGATCCCCTGTGAAAGTCACTTTTCCTCTAACAGAGTCAGATTTGGTGTCTGTGGGCTTTGTAAAGACTAAATAATCTGTTTGCTATTACTGCTTCTTGTACGATTAGGCTGGAGCAGGTAGATCTCTTGCTTCGAGGTGCCGGTCGATAGTCCAAGGTGGGACAGTGGCCAGCACTGGTACAGTCCGGGGCAAAAAACTTAAATTTCACAAAGAGCTGACAAAACTGGGCAACATCTCATCCCTACCGGTGACACAGTCTTTGTAGGCAGAGAACTGAACTAGTCCTTGGAAGCTGCAAGACCCAAGATCTCCAAGAGATGCTGGCGTTTCAAAGCTGTGGAGATTCGGCTTCTCCTAGCATGGACACAGGCTCCCTGCCTTTTCCATCCTGCTGGGAAGAGCTTGGCTCCAAACTCTGCGGGCTGACCACAAACCCTGCCTCCATGAGCGTATTTGTTAAAACGCTCATTCACACCGTAGCCACGGCGCTGGCTGGAAGAACATACATCAGGCTTTTTGTCAAACCAAGCCCATTCCAACTGTCTGGGAGGACAGCAGGATCTGCCATCGCGCGGCTTTGCAGGGTTTACAGCTCGCTGCAGCGCTTTATTCCGGCAGTTGTTTCCACAGCCAGGTCCAAGGGAGCCTGCGAACAGGAAGGAATCAGGCACTCGCGCAAAGACCATTACAGTCAAGGGGAATCTTTCCATTGATTCGAGAGCGTTTGGCTCCCGGCCCTGGATATCAGGGTCTGCAGCGTGGGATTTGGAGCAGGAAACGGGAGCAGGACTTTGCAGGTTTTCTCAGCGTTTGTTGGGGAGTTTAGCACAGAAGCTGCCTGTGCTTCCCTGTAAATTAAGAAGCGACTGTGCATCCGAGACGCAAGGCCCCAGCTGACCTTTCTGTCCAGTTTGGGCACCCTCTCCATCCTTCCTGGCCTAGACAGACCTAACACCGCAACGAACTGGACTGGCCCATCCCTACGGACAACAAGATTTCTTTGTGGGTCCTGACATGTCAGTCCCTGGTGCATAACCCACATAGGATGTGTCAATCCAAGAGGCAAAAACACTGCAAACCAAAAACTTCATCAGGTGTGAAAAGTTTGTTAACCCCAAGTTCACATTCACATTGGGGATGAACCTGCTGCTGGGATCCAGCAGCATTTCACTGATTTCACGTCTGCCTGTTCAGTTACAGCCAACAGTTTTGCGCAGGAATGCACTGTCTTTGGACAGGGTGCAAGGAAATCACAAAACCACAAAAGATCTGAGCTGCCTCCGTTCTCACACAGAGAAGCAGAGATCTGATCTTCATTGGGACCTAACCTCCGGAAACTGATGCTTTCCAAGGAGTGTCTTCCCAGGCACCCAAAACCGCCAGCACACAAACCACAAAGCACTCCAGGAAAGTTCATTCTCCTTTAAAATAGAACAACTAAGATCCACATTTCCTTCTAATAGGAGCAGCGACGGTTCTCTGGGCTTGCAGTGTGACAGCCTGCCGAGTGAGGTTAGGGAAGTGCCATGCCAGGTACCGGTGTCTGCGGGTCGGGGGGGAAGGCATTGGCACTCGGGAGATGCTGGTTCATTTTCTGCCTCAATCCCACCCCCCCAGTTTCATTCAGCACTATGGCTTCATTATCTCTTCTGGTGGTAAAAGCAGTGGGGGACATTTCCCCGCTCCCCCAAAACTCCAGTGAGAGGGAAATGAGGAGACTTTGTCCTGGCACCGGAGTGAAGGCGGCGAGCCTGGCCAGCGCTGCGTTCCCATCAGCCCGGGCTGCTCGGGCCAGCGAGGATGCCGCGTGCTGACGGCCGTATGCTGCCGTGGGCTTCGCAGCATCCGGTGGTTAGAGACATCCTGCCCGCTCCTGTGTGCCTGGGAGAGAAGCGAGGCTTTAAAGAAGGAGTTATTCAAACCATGGGCTTAGGGAAAACCTCTGCCTCCTGGCAGATGTTCATTACTTGGGCTGGGTTTAGAAAAACAGAGGTAATGAAGCCCTGCTTCAGCCTTCAGTGGGAAATACAGAGAGACAAGAGTAAGCTTAGCTGCAAGAAACTTGATCCTAGAGAGAGGAGAAAGGAGGGTGGAGAAGGAAATGCTTCCTAATGTCAGGGGTGACCCAAACCAGCTCTGCACAGCCGAGCTCTGCCAGCAGGCTGACGGAGCCAGATAGGACAGAAACATCTACCCAACAGATTGCTATTGCTGGGTGCGGCTTCAAGTAGCTCATCAACAGGATGAGCTTTGAGCAGCATGTGTCACTTTTCTAAGGTGACCCGGCACCAAGTTGACAGCGATGTGCCGGTCCAAAGGTCACCTCCGCAGTGGTGGCCGGCAGGTTCCCCATGCAGGAGCATCCATCCTGCCCAGGCATCTCCATTTGCCTGGAGGGAGACCACAGGAAGGCAGGTGTGGCTTTTTGTTTCCGGAAGGATGTGTTTTAGGAAATGAGCTTTGCTCCTACCTGCTGCAAGTTCACTGGTTTAGTGGGACAAATTGCCAGATTCAACAGGAACTAGGGTCTCGTTAGCATGACTGAGGCTTTGGCAGAGGGAAGGCTTCTCAGCTTCCATCTCTGGGATGCGCTGAGAGACGCCGTGGCAGCGGTTCAAGGCAGGGCGGTGTGCACCATCGCATTACGGAGTCTAGACAGCGCCGGAGCCCTGCGAGCCTGAAGAATGCCTTTTCCCTGCCCTCGTGTGCTATTCCAAACCCAGCAGCATTCCTCAACCAGGAGTGATGCGGGAAAATATTTCATTCCCTTGTTCAAACAGACCCTTTCGCACCCTTGTCTCCCTCAAAAGCCTCCGCCTCCAAAGCTCTGCCAGCACGAACTCTCATTTGATCAGCCACCCAGCTCCCTTCCCCATTGCCCAAATGGCTGTCCCCGAGCCACGCCAAGGCTCAAGCCCAAATTCCTGTTGGATGAGCATATAGAGCTGTATTTTCAATGTGTCTTTCTGCACTGTAGCTTTTCTGTCTTTAAGAAAAGTTAATCTGTTGATGTGGGATCCCACGGTGAGTGAAAATGAATTAATTCCCCAGTCTCTACTTCAGCCCTTTCTTTCCACCGTCACCCAAATCCCAACAGGCTCCTAAGCAGCAGCACGGATGTGAGCAGACCCAGTGCTATTTTCACATTCCTAACGCCCCTCAGAGCCCGGGCCAGCTCTCAGCATAACGTCCAGAATATAATGGGAGAAACTCAGTCCAGATTCAGTTGTCACCTTATTTTCAACTGGCAGTTAAGATACATTTTGAAATCTCCCTACTTAACTGCATCTCCAGCTAAAGCTAAACAGGAGCGAAAAACCCCAGCACTTAGGAGATCTTCATACTTGGGGATCTACGAAATGATAGCAACCACAGCTGTAATCACTGCCCTGTAATCTGCACGTCATGAACAACCACGTAATTCAGCAACAGCTGCAATCACAGCTTTGAAATAAAATGGTGGGGAAGATGGACAGCAATTGAGTGCTGTATAAATATTCAGTAACTTCCAACTTTTTTCTATCAACACACTCTTAACATTTTTCCTGTGGATGCCCCACGCAACAAACCGGAAAGGAGTGCGCAGGCTTGCCCCTCCAAGCTTCCTGCTCCACACCCCCAAACCCACCCATGGCCCCAGTGCGAGCTGAGGGCTGGAAGAAAGGTGGGTAATTTGGAAAAGGAAAACAATACTTTAACCACGACTAAAATTGAGGCTTTTCTCTCGCTGTTCTTTGAGCCATTTGGTTCACAGATGTTTTTAACAGCTTTCAGAGCATGAGAGTCGGAGCCAACAGGGCACCCTCACCACAGCCAAGGGGAAAGCTTGCTGGTTTGATCTCGCTTTGGGCGCATGGACTAAATGTTCATGTTTTGTGCAGTGAAAAAGTGCTGAAAATTTTCATTTGGAAACAGTGAGAGGCCCCGTCCAACCAATGCAATGCAGTGCCAGGGCAGAGGAGGAGAACTGACTCCTCATACCTCCCGGATCTGCTAGATAAGGTTACTGCTTCTAGCTATCCAGCACATCTTTGCACATCAGCTGGTTTCCTCTATAACTTACTTTTGACAAAACACACCAGGTTAGCTCTGCAGCCGAGCTCAGCTCTTTAAAAATGCTTCCAGCCAGCTGGTACCTTTCCCGGACTGAGATGGGAGTAGCCACAGGAGTGGGTCCATGGAGAGACCAGATGGACACCAACCCCGGGTGCAGGTGATGCCGGGGATGACTCCAGCCACAACTCACCCGTGTCAACAACATCGACTCCCATGGCAGGATGCCCCGAGCCGTAATTCCCACGAGGCAGGTACAGATCAACTCTAAACCTATCCAAAAAAACCCTTTCCATGTCCTCCAAGATCAGGTCCAGCAAAGGCAAAGCTGTTGCACAGACAACACAGGTCTCCTACAACTGCAGTTCCCACCAAAAAAATCACATCCACAGAAACCTCCTGACTGTGCTAAAACGTCCCACACAGGACGGCATCCCCAGCACGTGACCTAAACACAATGACTGAATTCTCCACTGCAAAATTGAAAGGACAAGGCCAAATAAAGACTTTCCACTGCTAAATTCACATGATTCTGTTGGTTATAATGGTTGTTTATTAAATTACATAGAGTTCAAACCTTTCTCTAAAACTCAGTGCTTACAAATTAGCGGAGAGATGGACAATAATGGTCATTCAGTGATCTCATAGCTCCTTCTTTTCCAGTTTCTCATCTTCATAGACTGAAGAGACCCTGGCATTAATAATTACTTATTTTAAACTAACTACAAGACTGAAGAGAGGAGATAAATCTCCCTCTGGAGCTGGAGCTGTTGGTACCAAAAGACAGAAAATCAGCTGAGCCGAGGAGCTCAGCCCTGCACGCCGGTGAGTGCAGTAAGAAATGCAATAAAAAATGCTTTCACACTCAGGCCAGGAGGATCATGCATTGAGCTGCTGACCTCCACATCACTGTGTGCTACAGAAACCATGCTAAACTCCAGCTGGCTCCACCAAGCTGGCATCAGTTTGAAGGGAATTTTCATATGTGACCCAAAACACCTCTCACTGGAGCAGAGACATGGTGTAAGGGAAAGAGGAGCCAAAGGATCTCAGTTTCTTGAGGGGATTTGGAGCACAGGAGAGAGCACGGGGAGGTAAACTTGTTGTGAGACCAGCACCCCATGCAGAAGGGAGACTCCTCACCCCTCTGAACCCAAACCATCCCGCTCCCTGCAGTGATGCTCTCCCATCGCTCTCTGGCCTTCAGAGATCACTCTAGGGTGACAGACGGACCCAGAGGAATGCCTGGAGCAGCAGCAAACAAAGAGAAAATTTCAGCAGTTTGCAGGAACAGCTGGGGCTTCTCTCACTGCCAATTAAACAGTTTCCCTGACAATTTTTTATGTAAGGAGTAGACATCCCTATACATCAACGCGGCTCTGCAGTTCCGCCAGCCAGGACACAAATGACAAGGACTCCACAGCCTTTTGCTTCCCAGCGTCACAGAAGGCTAACGACCAAGGGCAGACAGAAATACTCCCTCTCTGTGGTTATTGCGCGCAGCAGATGAACAAGTCCATTTCGTAGGCATTTGCCTCCGGATGAGCAACAAAGGCAGAAATGAAAAACCCAAGAACAAGGACAATAGCTCAACAAGCACGGCAGCTCATTGGAGAAATAAGACGCTACAGAAATACTTTGTCTCTGGCTGAATTCATGTGTGAACGTGAATTGTTAAGTGGAATAATTCATTGTGCATTGACTTTCACCACAGGCCCTAAGCCTCAAATTCTTGTTCTTTCCAAATTACTGTAATTTTCAGCCTCTCTCCTGTGATGATGTACATAGCTAGCCCGAAATTCCTCTGTGGCATTTTAATAAATAGTTTAACCTGAGATATAATTTACTAAGATTTAAGTGTGTGCTCAGGAAGATCTATTCCTGTTGCAGGAACTTGTACTAAAGTTGGCATCACCTCTCTCCAGGGCTCTCTCCATTGAGGACATGGGTGAAGAAGTCTACCTGTGCCCTTTCCCATGGAACGCAGAGGCTTGAAAGCACGGAAGGTAACAAGGCCAAAGGTGTTTTCCGCTCTTGGAGGTCCTAGGAAAGGAGAAGAGTGACCTTCTCAGGCCCTGTCCAGAGACCCTGGCTGCACCTCAGTTATTCAGGCTTTCATCATGGCACCCAGAACTTCCCACTGCTGGGACACTGATAAACAGTAGCAGAAATAGGCATAGCTGAAAGTGATCAGCATTGCCCTAAACCCCAGTGAAATATGAGGTGTAGGAGTGAAGGGTTAACCACCAGAAGCTCCAGACCAGGTACAGAGATAGCAGCTCACCCCTGCTCACCTGGCTGAGGTTACCAGCTTGTCCCCGTGTCCCCTCTTCATAACCTGCTCCCAACTCCCGTCCTGCTCCTTTTATGTTAATTTGATGATGTGCCTGAAAAATCACTGCAGCTTTAAGTAGTCCAGGTACTGCCGTAGTCACCTTATTCCTCAGATCAATCTTTTTCCCTTCAGACAGCAACCTGCTTTCTGCTCTACACGCTCTTCCCTGCCATGGAGTTCACCCATTGGTGGTGGCCAAGGGTCAATGAGGAAGTCAACGAAGGACTGAGTTAACAACAGCTGGATTTGCTGCTGATAGGAGACTTCTTCTAAGCCTCATTAAAACTATCCTGATTATTTTCTTGCTTAAAAAAAAAAAACAACCTTTCTGCTGGTTCTCCAGCAAGACAGTGAGTTTTCTGCATCTGCACTGAGATGAACCCACCCCTCCGCGGTAGCTGACCCCTAAAGCTGTACTAGAGAGCAGATTAAGTCAAAGATCACCATTCTGACTCAAGAACTCATGTTTAAAAATGCTAGAGGCATTTTATACAGAGACATTTTAACCCACAAGAAGTCCCAGTGCCATAATTGCATCTTAATTTGATCTGAACGCAATTGCGCTAAGACAGACGCGGGCTCCTCCCGGGCAAACACACGCAGGCTCAGCGGCTCTTCGGCAGGGTGCTAATTCTCTGATAGTGCAAGACAGTCACTGATTCTCATTATTTTGCATCCTACTGGCTTAAAAAAAAAAAAAATCTTAACATTGCTAACAAAGTGAGAAAACAGGAAGCAAAGCTGAGAGGCAGTTAAGGGCCAAACAGTTCAAGCTGTTTTGATGGTAAGAAAGCCGGCGGAGCCGGCAGGCAATCAGTCTGGGTGTGGGTTGCTCAGATCCAGCAAACACATCTATTCTGGCACCGGTAGGAAAGGAGCAGTTGTCCTCTTGAGGTCCTTCCCAGCTCCTCCATTTGTTCTGATTTTTTTTTTAATTTATGCTGCATTTATTACAGAATAAGCTGTTTAATAAATTCTTGTGCCGTAGCTCCTTACACACAAGCAGTCTGTTCTAAAATCATTACTTTTAGTCCTGAATACTATGTCCACAAAGAGCTTCCACAGAAGAGTTACTGCCAAACAGCCCATTCCCATCAGCTGCCTGGCAGCCAGCCCCAAGCCAAGGTTACGCTGATCCCGGCGAGTGGCAGAGATTAACACGGTCAGGAGAGGGAAAAACAAATAGAAACACACACACAAAAAAAAAAAAAAAAAGGAAAAAAAAGCTCAGGAAAAGCTGCGCAGGGATATGGTGGCACAAAGGCTGCCTGGGAAGAGGAAGGATCTTCCCCACCTGCTGCCGTTGTGCTTATACGCACACCTACAGCATCCTTACCGAGGGGGAACCAACAGACTGCTGCTGCAGGTTGATTTTGGCCATCCCAATTTACTAGTGCTTTTTAATTAAAAATTTTAATTGTGGATTGAAGTCGAAAGGGCTTTTGGGGGACCCAGTTCTGCTCCCCAGCCTCCCCTGTGTGCACCCATGGCTAGAGCCCGAAGTATTCTAGAGGCTCAGGTCTCCACATCTCCTGCCTTTAATGCCACCCTGCTGTCACACAACCACTGCCTTGGCAGAGGTGGCCCCACCAACGACCCAGCCACAAGTAAACTGCCCACACAACCCTGAGGTTGTGGCTGGTTTTCACCCTTTTTCTTCTTAAGCTTTTAGAGAAGGGTTGGAGGGCCACCATCTCCTCCATCATTTCCTCCACATCCCTCTGCAGGGCCCTTTTCACCTGAAAACACACAAAGCCAAGGACTCTCCTTCATCCCATAACCAATCCCTTGGCACTTCCAATGCCACCCAAGGCCCTTCTGAAATCCATGATCTCACCTATAACGATATGTCCCCGGGATAAACTAAAAGCATCCATCCCTGTTTAACAGTTTCACTTTATCTTCCTACTAAAAACCAGCCATAATTTTACAGCCTGCCTGCGGTTTTCACTGGGACGAGACGCACAATCGTAATGGCAAACAGCAGCCAAGATTGCGTAGTTTCCTCTAAATAATTTACAGCAGTGTTCTCACAGACAAAGAGGAGTCAGCCAGCCTCCTCCACGGAGGGGCAGAATGTAGGAGCTACATTTAACTCATGGGAGAACTTATCATCTGCTGATAAATTAATGCCTTTATTTTTTTTGAGAATATATACTCTTGAGGATAAAGGTGTCCCAATTGCTATCACAGCCCAAAAACTGAGATTGGCTATTTTCTTTCGTGGTCTGGATGAACTGGTACTGGGTTGGGAGCCGGAGGTTTGGGATCCATCCGTGACTCTCCCACCAATGGAAGCAAGCACAAACCCCTTCATTTTCTCTGTTTTGTAAACAATCCTTCTTCCATCCACTGACATGCTTTTAAACAATTACATAGGGAGTCCCACACCAGCCCTTAGTGGTTTTACTGAGAAACTGGTGGGCAGAGGAGCTATGGCAAGATCTGGGACGTGTCACAGCAGTTTCAGAGGGAGGTTCAAACCCTCTGCTCTGGCTTTGGGTCCTCGGCCCAGCCAATGGCAACGGCAACATCTGTGCCTCTTCTCAGACCTTCTGCTTGGTTCCCACTGCACTGTCTGCTAACAACAGAGAAAAAATAATAAAAGTTCCTCTCTTTGAAAGCCATTAAAATAAAAAAACCCTCTGCAAGCAATCTGCATTTTATCTTCTTAATGGCTCTAAAGCCTCCACTTCTCTCCAAAAATAATTACACTCAGCAAGGGTTGAAGAATATTCTTTTCAAATTGTGGACCAGATGTTCCACTGAGACCATTACACAGTTAACTACCAATAAAAGTAATTCAGCAAACTAAATTCTGATTAAAGAACGCACGCGCATAGCCCGGCACCGTCCGCAGACGACAACGCGATGTGCTGTTATTCAGCGACACAGCCGCACCAGTCCCCTCCTCCTCGGCAAAGGCGACGCCAGCCAGCGAGCCCGGCCGTTGGAGAGGATTGTTTTGTTTTTACTATCTTGGAAATCAGATCCCATAAACTCAATGCAAGCTGAGCCACTGGCCGGACAGCCAAAAACCCTCCAGTGTTGCTCAAGAGGTCAATGCTGTTTTCCAGTCCATCCCAGCACGTCCAAGACAAACAGCCCCACATCACCCCCCCTTTGCAGGGAACAGCATTGCGAACAGGCAGTTCTGTCCACATGCATCACCACCACCTTTCTCTACAAGCTCTTCTTGTTACAGACCTTTCTTTAAGCTCCAAGGGTTGGTGTCCATCAGCCAGACTTTGGATGAGAGCTCAGGGAGCACAGCTGGAGCCTTCTCAGAACCCATGCACGGGGCAAGGGTTTAATGACTTGCTCACCATCCTGGGACAGGATGGTCTGGTGTTGGGACCAACCATGGGAACCTGCCACAGCCACCCAAGGCTTTGCTCTAAACACCCACACCAGCTTCACAGACACTTAGAGGGAGAGAGGTGTGAGGGGAAAAGCAAAGCTGTGCTGGAGAAGACAGCCCGGAAACATCCCCAGCACACAACAGCTGCTCTCTTGGACCTCGAAGGTGGCTTCATCACATTTGTGCTTAGCTGTGAAAAAGCCAATTGCCAAGAAGGACAGGAACTGCCAGGCCTCTCAAGCCCAGAGCAGCTGAGAGCTTGCTGAGGCCAAGGGGACGAGCCTTGAAGAGCAGCCAGGAGAGGTGGATAGGAGGAGGAAAATGAAACCACGAGGTGATGGGAGCTGCTGCCAGGGCCTGGCAGCTTGGATGGGGAACTGTTAGGGGATGCCCTGCCTGGGGCATCTCTCACCTTCTGCCTTCCCTTTCCTGCAGCAAAGGAGGCTTCAGATCACATTCCCACTTTGCATGTTTCTAAACGCTTCCTTTTATACCCTATAATTGCATTTCTGTCCCAAAAAAATCCTCTGGAGTGAACAGGCTTCCTCTCTCAAAAGATTCATCTCCAATGCAAGTGGAGAGGCACTAATTGCCCTATCAGGGTCTCCAGGGCTTCTCTCTGTACTGTTAGCTAATAAAAATGTGTTCCTAATTTAAGCACTTAGCCCAAATACTTCATTTTTAATTACAAGCTGACGCAGAGTGTGAGACAGCCCACAGCAACGGCCAGCACTTCCCCCACAAAACCAGCACGGCGGAGACCAGGGAGGGAGTCCACACAAATCTGGTGATGAAAAACCCCCAGGCCTGGGGGGTCCAGGCAGAGGGGACCCCACTAAATACCTGTGAAAGGTGCCACCTTCCTTGGGAAATAAACCCCAGCCCCTGCAAGGACACAAGACTGCACTCAAACTGGGAGATGCCACAACACCCAACCCCCTCCTGGCACTTTTATAGGCAGTGCCGCTCCCTGATTGGCCCTCCCTGGCCACGCCTGTTGGGTGTGGCTCTCCACCCATGGCTCCTCCCCCATTCCATGGCTCCACCCCCACCCCGGGGGCTCGCAGGGGTACCTGTCCGCTCCATCCCTGCCCACCGTCCCTGCCTGCACTGCCGGGTGCTTTGCAGTAGGCAAAGCGGGGAGATGCGCTGCTCCAAAGGCAGGAGAACTCCCGCCGTGTGTTGCCAGATGAGGGGATCTGGGTCCAGCAGCCAGGCTGGTGCTTGGCCCCAAGAGTGAAGTGAAACCCAACAAAGGTCTTGGGCACCTCCCTGAGCCCCAAGCGCAGCGGCTGGCACATCTGTGCTCTGTGTGGGGCCATCCATTGCCAAAAATCCAGGTTGGATGCAGTTGCTGAGCATCTGATGTAGGGCAGGAGCCCGAGCTGGCAGCGACGTCTCCCGAATCACGTTACGAGTGGAAAAGGCGTGCGAGCGGAGAGCGGCAGAGGTGGCCAGCCTCAGAGAGGCTCCCGCCAGGCTCCGGCTGGGACTCGCAGCCGAGGGCCCACGGAGAACGGGAGGGAGCAGCCAGACACGTGGGGACAGCTCAGAGCCATGGGGGCAGCCAAAACCATCTGTACCACGGGGTCAAGGAAACAGCAGAGACCTCAGACGTGAACTCGCCTTCCGGAAGAGCTGCGCATCAGCCTGGTTTTTCCCTGGGAGGGTCCAAGCTGCGCCTTTGCCTCTCTCTCCAGCCTCATGCTAACATGTCCCCAGGCTCCCGTGCTCCTTGTGGGTTTTTCTCCCTCCTCACCAGGGATACAGACTGGAATCACTGTTTTTCAGCAGCTCCATGTGTGGAGCAAATCCCTTTTCCTGCTGTGCCATGGTCTTCCCATCCCCTGTCCCATCCCTGTCCCCTAAACCAGAGCTGCTGCAGCTCCGGGTCATGAAGAGGGAGAAGCTGGACCAGGAACGGGACCGGAGCCACGGGACGTGCTGCTGGCATGCCCGCGCCGCGATGTGCTCAGACACATCGTGATCGTGAAGCAGCAAATGCGGAACTTGGCTCCTCCAATTTGTATTTTTGTTTTCTTTACAATGTTGTGTAGCTGCCTTGGCATTTAATCCTGGTAATTAATGAGAGCGCGAGAAAGGGATAGTTCTCATCTCCTTCTCCCTTTAACAAACATTACAATCTGCAGGGCGGGGCTGGGTCAGTTCTGTAGCACTTCAAGTAGAGTAAAAAAGATAAAAACCAGCAGACAGAGGCATTTACCTTTTGGCAAGGAAGAGGCATCCCTAAGGAAGATGATTTTTAAATCAATAATGTGTGAAAGAACTCAAATTACATCCTTACCTCCCCAAATATTTTGCGTTGTGTGCCTGGAAAAACAAGAGGAAGATCTTTTGCTTATTAAAAAATGACTTTGGAAATGACCTGTCTGGTTACTATCTGAAAGACAAAAGAAGTCTTTTTTAACACAAGATGTCATCATCGATTTATTTAAAGCTTTAATTATATGTTTTGGGACATCAGCTACGCCTGAATATTCCTACACTGCAGTTGTCTGGAAGAAGGAGCCTTTTTTTTTTTTTTTTTTTTGTCTTAAAATAGTAAATGAGGCCAATTATCTCATGGTAATTCCAAACGATAATTTGATTCGGCTTTCGCTGTCAGTGTCCTATCAAATCAGTTTTTGCAGGTTAATTTTAGGAACACATCCACCCGTCCCAGCCTGCGCGGATGAGCCCTGCCAAGAGAGCAGGGTGGGAAGCGGCGCCCACCTTCCAGCCCAGGGTACAGCCCGGCACCAGAGCATCCGCCGAGAAACCAGAACGTGGTGAGAGGCTGAAGGATGCACGTGGGATGGAGAGGAGTCCCAGCGGGATCCCCCCTGCTCCCACGGGGCCCCGAGCCGTGGCTGGGCTCGGAAGCGGCGCTGGGCTGGTGGCCGCGCTGGCAAAGCCCAGGTAGCGCTGGCATGACCAGAGCATCGCTGAGATATTTTAAATAATAATGAGAAGAGCGATTCTGCATTCCAGCATGGTCAGAGCTGGCAGTCACTGACGCTTTGGGAAGGACCGTAGTGCTTCAATTTATTACAGATTAATGAGGTTGATTTATTATTTTTTGTTTCTTTTTAATTAGGCTCATTAAAAGCTAAACTATCTTCCTTCGGAGCACGCAAATAACACAAAGACGCAGGCCCGGCCGATGTTTTGTTCCTGATGCCTTTGTTCGGAATTAGCGTTGCAAACCAGGAAAGATTTAATAATGGTTTCTGGGAGAGATTAGCAATGGGGAAACAGCTCGGGGAGGATTAAGAGTGAAGCAAGTATTGGCCAGTTGTTTGATGGAGTGTTTGTCAAAAGTTGCTCTTGAAGTGAGTCAATAAGTGCCCTTCAGAGGGCTGACAGCCACGGAGCAGCATTTGCTTCTGGTGATTCATTCCGGTTTGAATTCCAAAGTTTGTTAACTCCAGCTGGTTAACCTCATCTTTTGCAAAATTAAAAAAAAAAAAAAATTAAAAAAAGAAGAATCCTATTGTTAGTCCCAGGCCGTTGCTTATTATCAGGCTCAGGATGACACGGATTTG